>JARKIF010000081.1:0-148322 GCA_029378245.1 Roridomyces roridus
ATGGACCTCAACTTACCTTCTGCTTCAGTGAGCGCAATCGATGTGTGATTGTGGATATTCCTGACCCCTGATACCCGACTCAGACTCTTCACACCGACTCTGTCGATGCCCTCCTGTCTCAGGTCGCAGAACTTGACATCTCGGCTCTACCGACGGAAGAGCAGGATTGTCGGTCAGACCAGCCCGACACAAACAATCACCTCATCTCATACCTACCCCCGGAAATCATGTCCGAGATCTTCATTCATTGTCTTCCGACCAAGCGAGAGGGCCTGGACTCGTTCCACTTCGCCGAAGCCCCGTTTCTTCCATCTCGGGTCTGCAGCCGGTGGCGCCAAATCGTTTTTTCCACCCCCGAGCTGTGGACAGAGCTGGAGATCCACCTGGCCTCTCGAACGACACGGGCGGCTAACATAGCCGAAACGTGGCTGGCTCACGCGCAGCACTGTCCACTCTCCGTAAAGTTTTTGGGGTCGGCCTCATATCTCGTCGACTCGGCCAGCTTTTCCGAGACGTTTCGTCGATACGCATCAGGAATGCAATCGTTGGAACTGCTGGATATGGAGCACGAAGATTTGGAAAGCATGGCGGAGCCCATCGAATTTCCCCTTCTTCGAAAATTATCCCTCTGCCTTCTCCATCACTACGGCCCACCTGCACTCGACGATCTTCAAGTGAAGATGTTCAGTGTCGCCCCACATCTTTCCCAAGTCCACTTGGGTCGAATTCCGACCCGAGCTTTCGCTCTCCCCTGGCCGCAGCTTCAGAAATTCACCGGCAAATTTTACCAATTATCTGACTGTATGGAGGCCTTGCAGCTCATGCCGAACCTCGTGGAATGCTCATTTTCGGTGAATTACGCCGGCTTGACCTCCCCCAACGTAGGGATGCTTCACCACTCCCAAATGCGCGTCTTTACACTTTTCCGGTCGGTGGATGACGAGGGCTATTCCGATATCGATGACGACGACAACGCTGAACTCCTGGATTTTGTTACATTTCCCAATCTTAAAAAGTTTGGGCGGTTACTCATTGAAGTGCACTACCTGAAAGGTCTGCAGAAGCATTCCCCCAGTAGGCCCGCTTCTTTAGGGATTCGAACCCACGGGTTCCTTTTTCATCAACTGTAACTGGGCCGATGGTTACCGCTAGACTAGGGTAACCCCTACATTTCCCAATCTTGAAACACTCCAACTTCACGATATAAGAGACAACTTCCACGTAGGGGCCGTGCCTTCGTTTCTTGGACGTGGGCCACCTCCTCTGAAGCGCCTCGTCGCCCGTGCACAATGGGGATGCACCAGTCTCATGCTCAACATGGCACCATTGTTGCAGCCTCATCTCACGGATCTCGAAATCGGGTACCCAGAAAAGCATTTCACAACCCACTTCTTCAAGTCTTTCGGCCATGACTCGGGATTCGTGCCGGGGCTGGAAAACCTTTATTTCCATTGCGGAGATACAGAACGATTCCGAGAGAGCAAGGAGGCTTCGCGAGACTATGTACTGCAAATAGCGGGTGCATCTTTGACGAGTCGTGGGACTCTGGTTGGGATTACCCGATTGCGGGTCTTTCGTGCCATTGCAGACTCCAGGCGGGGGCCAAGGTCGAGCGAGGTATATCCGCTTCCGAGCGAAAGCGTCCTCGTCCCATTTAGAAGACTGAAACAGGAAGGCCTGAATGTTTATATTGGCACTCGGGGCATTTGGAGTGAGGAGGAAACTTGGGAGTTGATCTAAAGTGGGTTTGTCCTTCCTGGCCTCGATTTCGTGGTGCTAATGGAGAGCAAGATAGAATCTGTGGCCCGTTTGAATGGATATGGATTCCCAGAAAAATATTTGCATCATCATCTTGTGTATCCCTTGAATAATTACGACTGAACTTGGAAAGTGCAAGACAATCTCAGTTTTTGCCAGGCCTAGCATCCAGTTGATCAACATCAGACTAACACGGTTGGGTCACAATTTGGCCTTTACATCCTGTTCCAAAAAATGGACCACTCTACTTGCTACCTCATACGGAGCCTCCGCCGTCAGCTACATGTTCAAAAGTCAGGGTCTCATCAGGCGCAGTGCATTAAACGAACTCACATAATGACCCTTGCCTGGCATTTCGGTAAAGGAGGCCAGCAACGGGCGATCTTGCTTTACACTGGCCGCAATAAGATTCTGGATTTCCGGTAACCTACACAAGTCCAAGGTGTTCAGAGGGAGAAGTTCGAAGAGCCTTACCAAAATTTACGCGACGAACTTAGGACAAGATGGACGGGGAGTCGGTGTAAAAGGGTGCGAAGGTAGGTCATTAATTTCATTGAAGCCATCCCATTGTCGATGAACGCCGTCGTCTCTTGTTCCGCTGTAGTCTTGGTGGTAACACACCCCGGATTTTGTGGATCCGGACAAAAGTAAGTCTCCTTTGAGCTCAATATTCAGCAGAGTAACACAATGATTTCGACGCCGGACGTACAGAGATTGTTTGCATGACATCCGGGTGAAACGTACTCCATGGGAGGTGACTACCCAACCATGCCATAGCGTCCTCGACCGACTTCCACGATTTTGGTCGTTTATTGTTGGCCTTGCGGACGAATGGGTACATGACCTTGTAGAGTGGTAAAGCTTCCATTCCGACCCACGGGCTCTCCACGAAAATCAACATCCGGATCGTGGCTGTACGTAAATCGCTCTGCTTGTTTAGAAGCTCGTGGCATTGGATGCTAAACAGTTTTCAGCTTTGCCGGTGCAGAATGTGGGAGAGCATACAGCGTAGCACAGCCACCAGAAAACCCAACACCGACGATATTTTCCTTTTCTTCGGGAGAAAGCTCGTCGGAATTGAGGAGCGTCTGGATCGCTGTGGCGTATTGCAAGTTTATGACTACACAAGGCTGGTTCAGCGCATCGCAACAAAGTGAAACCCAAGCTCACAAAGCTCGGTGTAATGCTCTTTCAGCACTCTGGCATTCAACAAAGCGGCGTCTCCGTGGTGGGGCCGTTCGACGACCCAGGCGGAGTGAATATTGATTGAGCTACCGGAAAGGCGGAAGATCTCGTGGATGATTGGCTGCCATGTTTCTTGGTCTGGGAAAACCATGAAGCGCAAAACTGTAGAGTAAGAAGTTGAAAACATACTCAAGCCAATTCCTCCAGCAAATAAAAGTGTGGGCCCGGGCCTGCCAGAGTCTGGCTTGTATTGGGTCGCGATACATTGCAGAGGGCGGTCGTAGCAATAATTGAAGGTCACCGAACGAGAAACCAAGTGCATCTCGGAAGAGAAGAGAATCGGATAGGCGAACGGAGGGGGACGTTAATCGCACGTCGTGCGTCTCCTGCGGAGTACATGTGGAGTTGCATTCATGGAGAGGCCGTCATTGTACCAGTGGGCAGTCTAAGAGGGATAGCGGCCCGCCATCCTATCTGGTTAAAGCGGGTGTCTGCCGACCTTTGCGGGATGCTGACCCTGGACGACGTCCGCGGAGGCGAGCATTAGAGGCTAATGTAGTGTAGCATCTGCCTAGTGTAGCATCTGCCTATTGTGTGTGACTGTGGCAACACACCTGGCCACTCAGCGTCTATCGGAGCCTTGGTTGAGGCCTTGAGGTGCCATTTGAGAAGATGGAAATAGCCGGGCGGCCCGGGTCGCAACTCACGGCATTGATCGAAACCTCAGTTTGAACAGAACGCTCATGTTGATACCGTGGAGATCGTGCCAGCCGACCAGTCATCAAATTAGACGGAAACGAATCTCAAGATTTCACGATTCCCTGGCTGAGTCCTTGTTCGGACTGGTTCCACTTGGGCTCACTCAGGACATGATTCCGATATCAGTTCCGAAGCTGCTGAAAGCCCTTGGCTGGCGGCGACCCGAAGCCGTTCCACCGTGTCGCCGCAAAACGGATTACTACGCCGCCGCGTTCTCAGGTGTGAATGCTATAAAGATGTCCCTCGAATTTGGACTCTCTCAGCCCGACGATGGACCAATTGACTTTGCGCTCCCGGGTCCTCGCAGGCAGCTCCGACGCATTTCCAGTCCGATTTTTTCTGCGATACGGTCTGTATTGTCTCTGGTCTTCTCTGTGCACTTGAATCTCATCTCTTCAAGCTCGCTCGGCTGCGTTTGCTCTCCTTCACCGAGGCATCACTCGTGGGCAGTTGATAATTGTGGACTCTGAAGGCAAACATGTCTTTGGTGAAGAAGCCAGCGAGTGCCGAGTCAACCTCACTGTACTCGACAATGCCATGTGGGGGCAAATATTTCTTTCGCATGATCTAGGCTGTATGTGCCCCAGATCTAGAGTGGGATGAAGTTGATTTTTATCTTCCAGTCGCCGAGGCATATATGCAAGGCAATTTGGAGGTTCCCGATCTCAAGGCCACGTTGAACGCACGCGTTTTCATTCATTCGCCTGCTCCAACTGACCTCCGTAAAGTTGTTCCTTGACAATCGCGCGGGCCTCACTTTCATGGCGTCATCCTTGAATTTCTTGTTCGAGCTTGCTTCTTCCACCCTCTCGAACACGATCTTCAGACAAAACCTTGTCATGGCTCGAAAAAGCGCGGTATTTATTCACGCGTCAAGTTGGCAACTTCTTCATCTTATCGCTCACAGGAACTTTCATACGACATCTCAAACGTCTTCATGAAGGTAATCATAATGTTCGTTGTAAATCCAGGACTCATTCGCGACCCAGTGCTTCTTGAGCAAAGAGATGATGTACTCAGCGGCTCTCTGGGGCGATGTCGAGCATGGACCCCGGGGTGACCTCAACCACGGTCCAACAGAGGGAGATCTCGAACGAGCCCAAGATCGCAAAATCCAACACTTTTTGAAGAACGCTCGACTTGTGCCTGGGGACCGTGTGTTGGAGATCGGGTCTGGATGGGGCGCGATGGCAATTGCGGTTCGGCGCTTTCTTTCTTTCTTCCAGTTGGATCGTCTAATCCAGTGCAGGCGGGTCGAATGGGATGCACAGTCGACTCGATAACACTCTCGAAAGAACAAAAGAAAGAAGCTGACGAGAGGATTGCAGCTGCTGGACTTTCCGAGTTCGTCCGAGTTCACCTCTGCGACTATCGGGAAATGCCACCTTCTTTTGAACACGCTTTTGACGCCTGCGTCAGTTGCGAGATGCTTGAAGTGAGTGTATGCGCATGTTTACTGCCCTATGTTGAAAATTTGCAGGCCGTGGGATACAAAAACTACGGCGCATATTTTGAAGCTATCGACTGGGCTCTGAAACCGGACAAAGCCACCGTGGTCATCTCGGTCTCTACGCAGCCGGAGGATCGTTACTCGGAACATCAGTGAGTTTCGTTCTCAGCTCCCTGTGTATTCAAGTAACCGCTTGGCAGACCCGCGGATTTCATCCGGCGGTATCATTGGCCCGATAACTTTCTACCCAGCGCGACTGCCGTCATTTCATCCATGCAGGCTACTCTGAAAGGTAGATTCGTCCTGTTCTCTGCAGAGGATCATGGCAGACGTGAGTTCTTACTTGTTCAAAATCAAAATGGGACAGTTGAAGTAAGTGCCGGGCAGATTACTGTCGGACGCTTCGAGAATGGGGCAGGTCCGTGCCATCTTCCCTGATCTCGGATTTCAACAAACCAATTTCAACAGACGCTTCCACTCGAATTTCAAAGGCCCAATTCTCGAACACCTGCAACAAGAGTATCCCTTCCTCCGCGATCCGAAAAATCTCGAATTTTTCAAGAAAAAGTGGGCGTATATGTTTGTATATGCTGAGGTTGGGTATGCCCGGGCGTTTACGTCGTTGCATCATTTTGTGTTTGCTAGACCGGTGAGTGAGAATACGAATCATGATGAGGGGATGGGTTCTCATTGGCCGCTGGACAGGGCAACGTTGTGGAACCGTGTGCGTAAAGTGCCAAGTTTTGGATATCAATTTCAGAGTCGTCGTGAAACGGCGTGTTCTGCCAAGAGTTTTTTCACGTTCTTGTAGTCCTTTCACCAGATTGTTACGATAGAATGAACTTTCTCGTATGCCGTATTTTCTCGAGCGTGTGATTCCTTTCAACATGGGGTGCTCGACGAAGAGCGGCTCATCCGCAACGTGCGCCAGCTGCCCAAGTTCAAGCAGTTTGAATAAGTTCGGCGAATGGTCTCGTCGTAACGGTAATTCTGAATTCAACCAACGACAAACTTCTCACCCGAGCATTCTATGTCGGCGTCGAAGTTTGCAAAAGTCTGGCTCTTCTTCACGGTGACGAGGACTGGCGGCCGATAACCTGGGAGGGCGCGATCCCACTGATTGCCAGCTGTGGACAGTCGATGATGTTGGATCAAGGTTGGAAACGGCATGCACGGATCAAACCTCTCTCCTCTTCTCCTCCACCTTAGTGGTCACCATGCTTCCAGCCAATGCTACCCTGCGAACCCAGGTCTCGCAGCTCGCCCTGGAAATCTCGGCCACGAGAACGCGGTTGGCAGAAATGCAAGCCGAGTTGGTCAGTCTACAACACCGGCTGGATGCGGTCACCTATCCCGTCTTGTCTCTACCGCCGGAAATCGTGGCCGAAATATTCATCCACTGTCTTCCACCTACACCCGAATGGCCCCGTTGCATCCACTCTGAGGAGGCCCCGTTAACGCGTTGCTTCTGTCACGAATTTGTAGCCACTGGCGTGGGATCGCCCTTGCTACCCCTGCGCTGTGGCAGCACCTCGATATCGACTTGAGACGCCGCGAGAAACGAGCGGCTGATATAACCCAAACCTGGCTTGGGCGCGCTCGCGAGTTTCCATTTTTCGTGAGGATCACCGGGCGAGCCACGGAACTCATTGGCTCCAACAAGTTTGCCGAGACGTTCCGTCGACATGCCCCAGGAATTCAGTCGCTGGAACTAGCAATCCATAAAGAAGACTTTTCTGTTGAGAGGATGGTACAATCCTTTCAATTCCCCCTCCTCCGCCGATTGTCCATTCGCCTTCGGGAACATGCAGACATTTCGGATATACCCAAAGATCTCCGAGTCAAGATGTTCCAGGACGTCCCCCAGCTTTCCCAGGTCGTGTTGCACCAGGTTCTGCCCAAAGACCTTGCACTTCCCTGGCAACAGCTCACGAAATTCACTGGTAAATCGTTTTCACTGCCAGACTGCCTGGACACCCTGCGTAGCATGCCGAACCTCCTGGCATGTGCCCTTTCCGTGATCGAATCCTCGACGGACTACCCAGGGCTTGCCGTGTTTTCCCATACACGACTGCGCTCTTTTACTTTATTTCACTCACGGGACTATGGCAGTCCAAGGGCAAGCATGGAAATCCTCAATCTAATGGCCCTCCCCAATCTTGAGAGTCTCGAAATCTTGGATCTCAAATCCGACGAGCGCATGATTCTCGACTCATTTCTCCAACGCGAGCCCGCGCCTGCTTTGAAGCGACTCATCGTCCATCTGCGGTCCAATTACTGGGGCCACACGGCGCTGCCTTTGACTGCGGCGCCTTTTCTACAGCCTCATCTTACGGACTTGGAGATCTGGTATCCCGAAAAAGCCTTTACCCACGATTTCTTCGAGCGTCTCGGCCACGACTCGGGTTTCGTGTCGGGACTCGGGAAACTTGGGTTTCACTGCTACAATGACCGGTATCCCGAGGACGTGGCTTCGCCACTTGATTTACTCAAAATCGCAGCCGTACCGGTAAAGAGCAGGAGGGATATGCCGGGGACGGGTGTTTCGTATCGTCGTGGTGGGCGGCAACTGGTTTTCCAAAGAGGCGGATTTGGCACCTTTCAAGGAATTGAAGGCGGAGGGTTTGGAGGTTTTTCTTGGCACAGATGTCGCAAGAAACTTCATATGAGGTCAGTTTCTCATCTTTTTCCTTGGGCCCAGTGCTGGACTGACTCTTACGCCGATTCATAGAACAATAGTAAGTAGACAAATACGCGTAGGATTATTCACAACGCCTGTAATGCAGCCTGTTCTTTGTGGCGACTGGTGAGCAGCGGGAATGGGTCCGGATGGGCCAAGCAAAGTTGATTGTCGGTTCAAGTACGACATCAGTTTGTTTGTACTCGTTGTCTTTTTTCTTCCTTCAACCACCATCCGTTCATCCACAATGTGAGTCTCCACTCCTTCCCTCTCTTCCCACTCTCGCTATGATGTTACACGAAATATATTTGCTACTCCAGAGGGCGCAAGCCCGATGAGACTACACTTTCCACCAAGATCTCTGATTCCTTTTTTTTTCGTTTTTTCGTTTTTTTGTTTCCGTCTCCGCTCCTGTGCGCCTTTGCTGACTGTTTTCCCCAGGTAGGTAATCTTTTGCGTACGCGTCCGCAGCGCGCCTGCATGGAAGTGGGGGCTTCGTTGAATTCGACGCTGGTTTCCCTTCCTCTTCGGTTTCACAGCTCTCCGCCACCGATTTGTTCCATGACTGTGAGTCTCCAATCCTTCCCCCTCTTCCTCACTCTCGCTATGATGTTACACGAAATATATTTGCTACTTCAGAGGGTGCAAACCCGATGAGACTACATTTTCCACCAAGATCTCTGATTCCTTTTTTCTCGTCTCCGCTCCTGCGCGCCTTTTGCTAACTGTTTCCCCCAGGTAGACAATCTGTTGCGTACGACGCAGGCATAGAAATGGGACTCGACGCCTGCATACAATCCGACTTGACACTTGGCAGTCTGTTGACGGTTCGACCTCGTAGGCAGGCCCGTCAGGAGCGCCGGCGCCGGCGCCGCCGCCCGCAAGGTCAGTATTGTCTCCCTCTTCGCTCTCTCTTCAATATGATGCATACGTTTATTCGACGAACGGCTAGTGCAACGATGCTGCCTTCAATTAACCATCTTTCGGGACTGATTCTTCTTTTCTGCGTTCTGCTTGTTGCAAAGAAACTGACATCCATTCCAGGCTGGCGCAAAAGGTCGTCTTCAAGCGCGCCGAGTCCTACGTCAAGGAGTACTTGAACAAGGGAAGGCCCAAGGTGTACTTTGTTGTCCGCATCCGTGGGTGCGTGCTTTCTTTTGGTCAAGATAACGTTCACTGACATCGGTCTAGTATCAATATGACTGTGAGTCTCTGTCACGATGTCTTGTTTCCTCGATCGTCGCTATGCTGTTACACGATTTCCGCTTTCTTTCAGAGGGTTCCAGCCTGATGAGAACACATTCCATATATACCTGCTCCTTCTCCCTCCCTTTCGTTCATTCTTCGAGCCTTGCTGCTCACTGTTCCGCTAGATCCTTTCGCGCCTAAGTATGGTCCCATGGATGCATGCTTTCGGCAATCTACGGGGGCCTCCTATGACTGAGTCTCCGTCCCCCTTTCCTCAATCGTCGCTATAATGCTACACGAAATCCATTGTTCCTTCGGAGGGTCGGAGCTACTTACATACATTCATCCTTTCATCTGATTCCCCCCCGTTTTTCGCACATCCCCTTGTCCTTTTCTTCGCCTCTTGCCCATTGCTTTTGCTAGATGCATTTGCGCGGGCCTTGTTACATGATACTGCATGTATCCTGCTCCACTCTGTTCATATGCTACTTATCAATCGATTCATTCTTTGCAAAAATGTTGTGGGACCGTGAGGGTGTCCTATACTTATCTTGAACTAAGGAAGCCTTGCTTACTTGCATCCTCGTCCTAAACGCGCTTCTTTCCCTCTGCTCTGGGGTACTCGTATGCTACTCGTATATTTCATTGCATCATGGACATCGTACAGCACCGCTCTCGCAAGCGCGCTTAAGTACTACTCCTTCATCACCAATCCTCCCTCTGCATACTTGGCAGCCCTAACTCCCTCCGCCCACTTGACAGCGTCATCCCGCCCCTTGGGAATGTCCACCGCAAACCATATGATCAGCGATGCGACCGCACACAGTGCGAATAGGAAGGGGAAACCTGTATCATACGCAGTCAGAGATAGATTCCGGGATACATCGGAGTGGATAGTATTACGCACCCATCCAGTTATTCCCAGACGAATTGATGATAGCTTGGATCACATTAGGACCGATGATAGAGCTCGCTCGATTGGAGAGTCCGAAAAGGCCGAAAAACTGGTTTTCATCACTCAGTCCCGAGAAAGACTCTGAGAGGGAGGAAGCGCAGGCACGAAAACGCACCATGTTATCGAAACCCGGCGGGGTGAGCTCAGCCATCATGGTCTGGCTGAAAGCGTAGTACGGGGCTTGGAAGAGGCCGAATACGATGTTGTATGCCCAGAATTCCCATTTATTGTGGAAACCCAATCGGTTCGTCCAAATGCCGATCATACCTGCAGCACCCTCACTCAGCAAACGAACGGGATCAAGAAACTGGGAACGCACCCCACAGTGGAATCATGATAGTCACTACGTTCGTTACAACGAACTATCGAAATGCTTAGCTGGCATAAAGGGAGGGAGATTGAAACAGAACACACCATCGTCTTGGTCGGAATCTTCCAGTGGCGTTGGATATACCAGAAGCCGAACGTGCTTATCGTGGACGTGATGGCTTGCGATAGACCGAGGTACGTGTTGGCGAGGAAACTAAACTGGAACTTGGAGTTCTGGCAGATCCCGACAAGCGTGCCGGTCGTGTTGAGGCCCTGGATTCAGAATATATATATATCAGTAGCTGGCGGCGAAGGAACAACGCGCGACGCACATCCGCCAAAAGGAAGAAGGAGAAAAGGTAGATGAACGTGTAGGGGAGCTGCTTGTATTGTAGCATAGCGGCCCAGATCTGACTCTCCTTCAGTATCAATGCCATTGTTTTCATGAATCGGCATACCTGCTTCCATCCGATGGTAAGGTAACTCTCTCCCTTGGGAAGAGGAGGCCCCGGTCGAGGCTGCTGGAATATAAACCACCAGATACCGGTGATCACCCAGTACGCGTTGGTCAGCACGAGCGTGTAGTTGTCGACTTTCGCATTTGAAGCCAAGGGAAGGAGGATCGACAAGTTGAGACACAGAGTCGCGATATAACCAATGTTACTATGAGCCTGCAGGGGGTTCGATGGAAAGAACAATTACGGAATCATGGAACGCACCGTACTGATGTTGCTGATCAAGTTCTTCTGCATACTCTCTTCTCGCTCGTATTCCTCTTTGGAGATTTCTCCCGCGTCGTACTGTGCCCGGATTTCCTTCGAACGTGCAGTGTTCCTCGCCAATCTGGGGAAGAGGGCCGCGTAGAAGACGAGTGTGGCGCCGTATGAAATGAATCCGACCATGTACAAGCCCATGGCGGCACCCCATCGAGAGGGTTCTGCTGGAATTTAGTAATACGTTACGAGCTGGCTTGCAGACGTACTCGTAAGAGACATGCTCGCAAATTGGGCGCCCCAACAAATAATCGTCATGACAAAAAGTAGCCAGCGACCGAAATTCCCATAATCTGGAGACACTTGAATCCCAGAATTGTAAAAGGTAAATTGAGCCTACCAGCCGCCGAACCGATGGTCGTAAACACAAGCGTCATGACCTTTCACAATATGAGGAGCCAGATAGAACGCTCACGCAAAAGAACTGACCGCAAAACTAATGCCGTTCGCTACCAGGACCACGCTAGTCACAGACCTAGTTCCACCAGCCCAAGGAAGCACACATCTGTATTCTTCTATGAAGAGCAATGCGTGATGGGAAGGATGGGACGTACTGGCCAGAGGCATCGGGGGCAGAGCAAGACGAGCCCACGCCGGCAATTGGATCATAACCAGCAGCGGTGGCCAGAGACTGGAAGAGGGTCATGGAGTATCCGTTGGGACCGACACCATTGTCGCCTGAGCACCATTAAAGCGTCTGTCAATAAGAAAGGAATGCCCGGTCTTACCATTGTAATACACTGCGAAAGATTAGAACGCGTCGATGCACTTGGAAGGAAGTGTACGAACGATAGTAACTCCACAACTCTCGGCGCGTCACCACAGGCTCGTCCTTCCCGATGGACGAAACAAAGACAGGCCCCTTCTTCAAGTTCTTGCTGGGAAGCTGCTCGGAGCTATCTTTGGTGTCCTTGTACTCGTCCGAGTGTCTGGCTTCCGCTACGGGCTCTGAATCCTCCAGCACGGGGTTGACCGGGGCGGGTAATCTGGACATGGCTCAAGCTTCACGTCCACAGACCACAGCGGCGTCTTCGAAGGGAAGAACAGAGAAGAGACCACTTCGGGAATCGGGGCGGTCTGGTGACCCCGGGTGGATAATGGGACCACATTGCGCTCTATCAGCCTTATCTCAGATATCCGCTTCTCAATTCATCCGATTGAGGGAGTGGGTCTGTTATGTTATGCGAGTGACATGGAGGACGAGGGTAAGGAGTGGACGGGAAGGATGCTCGGCCCGAAATTGAATAGATCCGTCCATCTGGTGTATCGACGACAAAGTCTGTTACAAGTTCCAGCTCTTCCTCAAGCAGCATTTATCAAAGTCGACAAGAAGCCCACCAACCCAACATTCCCTCCCCCATGTCCACCCTCATCAATCGCAGTCCCACAATTCATCATAAACGCAGCGAGGAGAGCAATGGCCAGCATCCCACTTTTATACACCTCGGGAGCGGCGTCGAGGAAGATCTGTGGGTCCTCGTTGTGCCAGTAGGCAATGCAGTGATCGGGGGAAGAGCTTGAGTATAACTGGACCGAGGTCAGAAGAAGATGGATGACAAGACGGAATAGCACGCACCCCGACCAAGGCCTCGTGTGGCTGAGGCATATTCTTCCAGATGTAGTGCTGGCCCTGATGCGTCATCCCGCGCGTCCTGGAACATTATGACAAGCCCAGAACGAAGAGAAGGACACCATACATGTGCTTCCGATCCAGCGGAAACATATCCTTGGATTTCCTCTCCTCCCCATGGAACATGACCCTTGGAACAGAATGATCCCACTCAATGACCGCGATGACGTTCCCCTGCCCATTCCTCAATGTACTCTCCCTCTTGGTGCTCGCAATTCGCATCACCGTCTGCCCCCACGGATCAGTCACCTCCGAGTCGCGGATGTTTGGTTTGCCGCCAGAGAACTTGAATGGAATGAATCGCGGGTCGACGGGGGTCCAAGCGGCTTCAGTGGGGTGGTGGTAGGACATGGTGGTGGTATGCTTTGACAGAAACCGACCAAAGACCGTCCGTCTTATTTAAGAAACAAAAATAGTGTCCAATGATCGAGCTCGTTGCGAAGATCGTTGTTGGCGGCACTGCCTGAGGTGAAACCGTTTTGGTTCCATTCGACGGCGTATCACGGTTTTATGCGAGTTCATTAAGGTCTAGAAATACAATTCAGCTGCTACTTCCGCATACGCTTCTTGAAGCGCTCCATGACCTAGAACATCGTCAGCTCAGCTTTTTCGCATTCGAATGGCCAACTCACCATCTCATCCGTAGCCATCTGTGCACCCTCATGGGTCCGCCGAGGTGCTTCTTCCTGAGGAGGCAGACCCATGGCCTCGAGCTTGGCGTCTCTAAGAATGTTGGCGTCGGATTTGGATGTTTTCAAGTTCGGGCGGTAAACTGCAAGCAGTGAGAAGATGTGACGAGAGGAGGAGCAACGAACGTACATCGAGTGGCTACGAGGTGCTCCTCGTCGTTCTTATCCCTCTTGTGCGGCTCTTGCTGGCGTCCTTCAGCGACCACACGTTTAGCTTTTTCAGTGTCCTCAATATTCTTGAGTCGTGTGCTGAGTATCCGTAGTCAATACTAGCTGCAGTCGTGCGGCAGAAAACAAAAACAAGACGCACTCCATGCCAAGGTCGACCTCCGGGATAGCAGTGAGCATGGTCATGCTATTGGTGACACTCCCATCGTCTGCGGTGGGTTTCTGCTTCTCGACCTTCCACCGGTCTGCGATCTGGTACAGCGCCTCTTGCGGGTCGGCGGGGCCCTTGTTCGCGTCGTCATCCTCGCGAGGTTTGGCGCGGACTTGAAGGTTCTCCTCGATGTACGCCATCCTGTTGAGTTGTTCAATAGAGAGAATATTGGAAGGGAAAGGCACATACATGTGCTTGTCGACGTCGAGGGCATTGGTCTGCTGCGTAAAGTTGCTGTTTCTGACAGTGCGTCGCGCACGAGCATCGCGTTCCTCGTCATCCTCCTCTTCCTCAGGGATGACCGCAGCTCTGCGTAATCCACCCTGCTCGACCTCCTCCTCTCTCGGCCGCTTCTTCTTCTTCCGAGCGTCTCCGATGTTCAATTTCCCAGCATCTATGCCCTGCCGCCCTCTGCGAAGCTTGCGCAGCTCGAGGAGATCATTAATGTCCAAGTTGGAACCGGAGGCTTCGCTGTCGTCGTCCTCTGGCTGCGGTACGTCCTCGTTGGGCGACTTTTCTCGAATACGTGGTTGTGGACGAGAGCGTTTCTTGATCATATTGGTTGGCTGATTGCCGCTCACTCTTTGTCTTGAACTACGACTGTCTTCAGAAATACTAGTTGAACCACAATGGATATCGCAGAGTTTCACGCCGCGGTATAGGTCTTTGCACCTCTTGAAATTCAAGTTCACGATTTGAAAGGTATACAATATCGTGCGTCTAATTCCTCCCCAGAAAGTGACCAGCTACGGTACGACTATACTTGTCGAGTGAAAGAGGTCCATGCGCGCTCACGAACGCCCTCAAGGCCACATCGCGAAATTAATCGGTATGCCAAACCACTCCCGACATGTGGGTCAAGCACTCAAGTTCTTGTCGCCTGAAACAAACCCACCGGTGCCCTGGTATCGAGTCGTCTCGTCCTCGGGAGCCATCTCATCGCGTGGGCCTGGGACTTCCGGCGCGCAGAATCAGAGCAACGAACTGCAAGCGGAGGGCGTCGAAGTCACAGTGGGCCGTACGGGTGACTTGAGAGTGAATTTCGCAGAGTACGGCTGGTTTCCCGATTCCCTGGAGTAGTAGTCGAGAATAGTCTCCCAGCCAGACTGTAGCATCTGCTCTTTGAGTGGGGGAGGATGTGGAGACTGAGACCGAATTGAGGGAACACTGCCTTGAGTAAGAATCAAAGCCCAAACACCCGACGAACGTCGTTGCCACCGGCCACCACAGTCCCCGACACCTTCCATCCCCCCTTCAGACTCCTTTATCCAACGAAAAATGGGCCGATGGTGCGCTCTCCGTCTCGCAAACGCAACATCAGTGCTCATATCATGCAGGAGTGAAACCTACTACGACGATGTCTTCAACTCTAAACTAAAAGGCCTTGTGTACGCCTTGCTCGCCCACGATAAGACAAAGGAGTCATTCTAACGTTGAGCCCAGGTCTGGCGCCATCACGCGGGCCAAATTGGAAAAAGGCGACCTGCCTACAATCACGCAAGTTTTTCTCCTCTCCCTTCTGCTTTCTGGATGCTGACCGTCCGACTAAAGATTTAAACACTTTGTCGAAGATCTCGATGCTGGAGACTCGTTTACTACGAGTATCATTGAGCTTCTGGTCCAAGTGCGTTCTCCATTGTCTCCCTATTCCTATTGCTAACTCGCTGCAAGGAACTCGCAGAGCGTCGCTCGCGCAACAGCCCCAGCGACAGAAGACTCATTGCCGAACGTACTGCCAAGAACCTCCGCCTCTTAGCCACCCCGATTCGCGTATACCGCGACAGAAGAGCTGGTCGGAGAACCGTCAACTTGACAGAGTACCTCACGTCTCCGCCAGAGGTCATGGACATGGAGGACGATGACGACGACGAGTTTGAGACGCTTCTGGACCGCGGTAGCATTCCCGTCGAGGGCGTTCGCATTAATTCCGAGCTCGTGGATGCATACAGCGCTCCGAGCTGGACCACCTCTCGCAGGGTTTTCACCGACATCAGCCCACCGACTCCATCCCTCTCCGAAGGCTCCCCACGGGTCCTTTCCCCGCCCATCTTTTCACCACCGCGAGTCAACACCGTATGGAATCTGCCCTCCCCTGCACCAGGTTCCCTCACCCGCCAATCATCCATCCGGCGGCCCATTCGTTCTTCACGCACGGTCGACTTCAACGACTTTACCTCCCGTCGGCGGTCAACTACCCGTGACCGTGACCTACGCGCAGATCCAGCGGATGACCCTTGGACGCGCACCAGCAGCACCAACCCCTCGACCGTCGTCACGCGTCGTTTCTTTCCCTTTAGCTCGCAGACACGCCGGCACGACGATTTGGTTCCTTGGGGCGAGCCTGAGCCTGAACATGGGCATGGCATAACGGTCACTCCTGATGAGCCGTTGTCGTATACTGTGCCCGTGACGGAGGGCTCGTCTTCATCGTCGACGAGGTACTTTTCGTTCCCGACGCCGGAGCAAGAGGGGAGCTCAACTAGCCCGCCTCCCTCCAGCGTGCCTCGACTAAGGCGCGGTGGGGTTCGTCCGCCCGAATCTTTACTCCTCCGCCGCGTGTCACCCGGGGCTCCACGGTCGCCTGTGAGCGTCGATGATAATGAGGCGGCGTCTGTGCGGGTTCGCATTTTGGATCATGGGCCTCTTCCCTCTCCACCAGTGGATGA
This sequence comes from Roridomyces roridus, assembly GCA_029378245.1. Lineage (NCBI taxonomy): Eukaryota > Fungi > Basidiomycota > Agaricomycetes > Agaricales > Mycenaceae > Roridomyces > Roridomyces roridus. The sequence continues at coordinate 16,422 of JARKIF010000081.1, forward strand.
ACCGGCTTCGTACCCTACTCCTGGAGATGAAAATGAGGCGTAAAAATCATGTTGTTGTGAATGGACGACTCGTTGTATTTTTTCTTAGTCGTTGTAGTAATTATTGATTGGTTTTTTTGGAGTATTTCTGCAACGGGCAATCTTTGTTGAAGATCTTGTTATCGGGAACGCGGGGAGGTATCATGATTTTCTTGTGATATCCAGGAACTGGCGCCGTTCCCAGTCTTCCAGCGCGCGGAGAAATCACAACAGTCGTGAAAAAATCGATGTTCATTCAGTTACTTCGGGAACGCGGGGCTGAAAGTACCATGATCTCGTCGACCAGGTTTTGAAGATTGATATCCAGGAACAAGCGGGGAGGAATCACACCAGTAATGAAAAATCGAAAATCATCGCCTTGTTCATTCATCTACTTTCTCCTAATACATGAATACTACTTTGTCGTAAATTTACCCAGAGAAGCTGAGGCCATCAAGCTGGGCAGTGAACCGCGCAGCCGCGAGGATGGTGGCGTCCTGGAGGTTGTTGTTGGCGAATCCGCTCACGCACTGGCTCTGGAAGCCAAGGAGGGTAGCGACGTCACAGTTGGGCTTGGCCGAACCGTGTCCGCATCCACCGTTACCGTTCGTCTGGGAGACGGCGGGTCCGGCACATTTGCCGTTAAGGAACCCGCAGCAGCCCTGCTGGCACTCCGAGTCGGCGGCACAGACCTCGAAGACGGTCTTCTTGCTCGACTGGTCGACTGCGGGTGCAGCGGGCGGGGGAGGTGCGGCGGCAGAGCCAGAGCCAGCGTTGTTGCTCGACGCAGAGGACGGGGTGAAAGGGATGTTGTCCAACTGGGAGACGAAGAGGGCAGCAGATTGGACTGCGGGCGATCCAGAGTTGCTGCTGGTCGCACCCGGGGCGCAGTCGGACAGGCCGAGAGCGTGGGCGACGTCGCAGTTGGGCGCAGGGCTGCCGAAGCCGCAGCCACCGTCACGGGTCTGCGCGACGGCGGGGCCGGCGCATTTGCCGGTGTTGAACGCGCAGCAGCCTTGCTGGCAGTCCGAGTCGACCGTGCAGGGACCAGTGACGAACTGATTTCCGCGGCGCTGGCTGGCGTAACGGGAGGGGAGTTCGTGGGCCTGGACGCCGATGGCAACTGAGAGGCAAAAGTCAGTATGGAGACACGCGTCAATGAAGAGATGCTCACCGAGAGTGAGAGCAACAAAAGTAGCAGTGAACTTCATGATTATAGCGATTTAGTGTGGAGTGTCGGGTAAAGAAAGTAGTGTTTGAATGAAAAAGGACAACGCAGTTGCCTGAAAGAAGATGAAGATCGAAAAGAGGAGTGAGTGCGAAAGGAAAAAAGAGCCTGAGGAATCTAGGCGAACGACCGAAGCCTTATATAGGCGGTTGTGGCTGTTACATGGATAAGCGAGTCTGATGTCCATGAAACTGCATCAAAAGACTCAGGTGCGTCGGATGGGCGATCTCCAAGTGGTAGGAATTAGGAGATACCAAGTTGCGCTGCAAAACCCTAGCAACTGGCAATGAGGAGGCGAAACCGGATGAAATTGCGAGAGAATTCACCTTGCTGGTTTCGCAAAGGCTGTGGGGACGAGCACTGAGCTGCTGCTAATCTGCGGTTGGCTACAGTGTGCAGCATGCTTTCCTCAACAACAGAAGGTCGGTAAGAATCCCGCCCGACTCACGGCTAACAACGCTCCTCTAGACTCGTAAACCAGTCGGCGTTCGCTGGTGTGATGATGGGCGGGCGGGATCACTGCGCGAAGCGACTGGAGGATAATCAGCCGATTCTCGCATGGACCGGAAATTGCCGAGGTTTCGTGGACTTAGCGTCGAGAGCTCGCAAAGCTGGGTCCACTTTTGTCGAGTTGGCCCGGCGGGTGGATATAGGCCTCAAGTATGAATATTTCTAAGATTTTTCTATGTTTCCGTTTTTTTTTAAAGCTCCTCGTTCGCGAGTTATTGGGGCCTCAAGATCTGCAGTCTGTCTGCTTAAAACTGGGGACCCGCGCGTTACTCAGTGTGATACATGTATACATATGTGTCAGGGCGGGACTAATACATTGTCTCGAGGATGTGTGAGCCGCAGCTGTGCGCGGTGCAATCATAGACTCGGCAATCTTAGGGGTAAAATTGTGATCAAGACGATACTACTCCTCCTCATGGTTTTCACTGCAAAGGAGGGTAAAGGCCGCAAAAGAGCGCGCTCTGTGGACGAGTATGACATACCTGCAACAACCAGGAAGCGGCTGGCAGCCACGCCGCGGCTTACAACGTCTCCTCGCAAAACTCGCACTAGAGGCAGCCTCCTTGCCCTGGACTCGACTCCGGTGCCACCTGCTGGCGAGCCCAGCCAGGCTATAGACACCTTCGACGCCCATGCCGACCTGAATACCCCTCCGCGGACCGCGCCAAGCTCGCCCTCCTTCTCGAGATTAGATGATCAGCTCACGATGGAGGAGCCTTTCCCATTCGACTTACCACCGTCGGAACCGCCTTCCCCTGGCAGCGACGCGGTAACTCCCACTGCGACTCCCACACTTCCTCATGTATCCGACAGTCCCATGTCGGTCATGGACCTCAGCCCCGAGAAGCCAAAGGGTGGTCGACCTCGGAAGAACAGAGTCTCGCGGAACCCCCTCGCAGATCAGACTCCAGGCTCCCCACCAGACTGGACAGGCCACGATCTTTTTGGCGCGAAACAGGCCGCACTGGACGTCTCCATGCAGTTTGACGCCCTCGGAAGCACAGACAAGGTGCAGGGACTGAAGCAAGCGCTACAGACGGAGCTGCACGGAATTCTTCGGGAAAAGATGAAGAATGGCGCGACGATGAAAGATATACTTCACGCACTTTTCGCACCCAACGCGAAGGATCCAGCCATGACGGGGCTCCTGACGAAGGCATTTCGGAGTAACGGGGTGGAGTTGATGCAGCAGATCGCAGACAGGGCTCCAGACAAGGCGGACACGTTTGCTTTGGAACGTATGGGCGCAGTTTTGAGGAGAGAGGGAGCGGCGATTCAGGGCCATCTGTCCCGCCCGAAGGGCACCAAGATCTCGGATTTGCTGCATTCGTTCGACCTCCAAACTCTTGCGGAAAGTCTTCGGGAGCTTGCACCCAACATGTGGCAGCTTCTGAGTGAGGCGTCGTGGACACCCAAGGCAGAGTCAAAATGTCGCGACTCGTCGTTGGTGAGAAAGTCCGTTTTTGGTAAGAATCAATCTAATCCCGATTTGGTCAGGTCTTTACCACCGTGTGCGCCATGATCAGCCTCCTTCGCTCCCAGAAGGCCAATAACTTCCAGGCGGTCATCTCCCTGTTTCTCCTTGGTTCTGGAGCCTCGAAACGCGAGATTGAAGTGTTTGCACACGCCGGCATTTCTCTGTCGTACAGATCCGTCATCAAGTACGTGAAAGCACTTTCCGAGGAGGGTATGACCGAATTCCGGGCTGTCTTTCGCCGCTGCATGTGCTCCATCGTGTGGGACAACCTCAACATCGCATTCCGAGTGGAATCTCAGCGTCTCGACAACAAGAATCATTTCGACAGCGGGACGACAGCAACACTCATTCCGTTGTATGATCCATTCACCAACAGCACCTCAGTCCCCCACGGGACTCTCCCCATCGAGCTTAAACCGCTGCGCACGTCTCGGCAGAACAATCTTGACTGGACTGCCGAGGATGCCCTACCATCTGCTGAGGATGCCGCAACGCTGGACAGATGTCTTCGCTGGCAAGTGAAAAAGATCGCGCTCGAACATATTGAGCAACTCCACCGGCTGTTGAAGCAGCTTGGGCCATGCCCGGAGATCGACCAGATCCTTGTGCACCTCACGGAACAGTTCCCTTTCGCTGCCATGCATCTTGACGAGTCCAGTCTCGAAGGAACTATCAAGGTTATTCAAGCAATTTTGAAGCAGCTTGAGGTCACGGCAGAAGAACTCAAGGCGCACGGTCTCATTTTCGTGAACGGAGATCTCTTGACGGTCAATCTCTTCCATACGGTGCGCTGCCTCTGGTTCATCATTCTGCTTTGCTAACTCTCTTCTAGGTCGAAGGGGCTCACCGTAATAGCGACAAGTTGAGCGACGCCGAGGTTCTGGAAAGCCTCAAGAATTTTCTGGATCGCTTTGGCGCGTTCCACGGCAAAATGGCCGTTAGCCGTTTGGTGATGAACGAACATTGGGGCAAGCCCAACTCCGTCGCAGGCGGGCTCTGGTGGGAGAATAACACGCTCCTCAAGCGCAAGCCGGTCTCAGCTGGATGGAAATCGAAGAAAGCCGCCCCGTGGAAACCGTCTCACGAGCTACTTCAAATATCCTCCGCCGGCCATGTGCTCGACGCCTTCCGGATTCACTGCGGCAAGGCTGACTTTGCCGAGTGGGCGTCCCAAGCGACCTTTGAAGAATTTGAGAAGGTTGCAGACAAGGTATATGATTCCCTGTACACCACAGCAGCTTACGACAAGGCATGCAAACGGCTGGAGGAGGAGCGTGATCCCGCTTTCGAGAATTCAATCCTCTACAACCGTGATTCGCTCCTCTATCATCTCCTGGTGCAGTCAATCAAGGCGGGCGACATAGGACGTGTTGTCCTTGTCTTTCGGTATTGCGCTGTCATGATGCGCACACCGAAAACAATGCCGAAGTATGCGGATGCTTTCTTTGAGACCCTCCTTCGTCTCAAAACCTATCCCGAAACATTACGGTGCGTCGATCTCTCCTGTCCTCATGTGCTTGATACTGAACCGGCCACAGGAAATTCTTTCTTCATAATTGGCTCGTCAATGTCAAGGGTGTTCCCAACGGCTTCAAGGAGGTGGATCTTCTGCAAGAGCACCAGAATTTCTGGGCGAAGGTCATCTACAATGCGAAAGGGGTCAATCGCAGCTGGGCCTGGCTCGGAATGATCACTGTATGCATCTTCGCGCTTCGCGACGCCATGCAAACAGTGCACAAGACGTTCAATATCCCAGACTCCGGCACCAAACATACAGTTCCGAACATGACGAAGGAAGTGAGCTGCGTCGCAGATGGTTTGAAGCAAGAGCGGCTCCAGGAGCACTGGGCAGAGCGTCCTCAAAAGGAGAAGGTCCAGCGCGCCCGTGATCTCATGGAAGAGGGTGCCGATTACATCAACACACGCGGCGCGTTTGCCAAGTTCACGCAGCGTACCACCCAGTACACCAGGGAGTCTGGTGCCGAACATGATCCCTTGCGGAACGAGGAGGAAGAGGAGGAGGAGGCGAGCGCACAGGAGGCATATGACGTGACACAAGAGGATTTGGAGATGGACGACGAGGAACCGTACCAAATGTTGAACGCAATTCTGCAGTCGGCGACAGACATGGTGGATGAGATGTCAAAATAGTTATATTTGTACGCCGTTTATCAGAGTTCATCTAAATCAAATCTAAATTATCCTGCTCCAAGTCTTTTCCTGCCTGAATCTGCTTCCATTCCATCTCCAAGTTGTTTCGAACAGCGGCGGCGGCAACAGCGTTCTCAAAGACACCCTCCAGAAAGACGGCATCACGGAAAATCTGCGATTCATCCCGGTTGTAGGTCCGAGCATTTAAAAACAACAGTCGCCAATCTGCCACATAATCGGACAAATTGGAGTAGCCGCCCTTCTGTGTTGTGGCATGGGTGAGCTGTTTAATTGTCGACATTGAGATTGGCCGTTGAATTTGCTCATAATATTGCGGGTGGAACTATGTGGAATGAAGTTAGGAGCGATGACAGATAGTATGCTCAGCACGTACCGTTTTGCGCGGGAGAGCAAGAAATACCTGGCACCGTAATTCCAGCACCATCCGCCTATTTACGCCTGTGCCGCGTTGCACCATGTTACCCGTTCCAACTGAAGCAACAGCTTCCCAGCATTCGTCACCAAGGGCGGTGAGCCTACGTCGATAATCCTTCGAAGCTAGAACGGTCAGCTGCTGATATGCTTTCTCGCGCCGCGCGGCTTCTCGCTCCTGTTCCTCGAGGTCTGGATGGTCAAGAAGTAGCCTTGAAATTTCAGAGACAACCTCAAGCCCATAACGGAAATCCTGAACTGTCCCGTATCTCCAAATGATGGAAGAGACGAAAATGTGGGGTGTTGTGATTGCACGAGGACGAGCGGCGATGGACTGGATAACTTTGTTCGACAGAATGAGTTTGCCGGTGATGTTCAACTGGTTCGGAAAGTCTCGAGCAATAATCTTGTCGCGCCATGCTTGAAGAGCTTCCACCACAGCCAAAGAAAGCTCTGGGGTTGGTTTCGAGCCGCGGCCGGGTTTGTCGAGCGGCAAGAGCACTGCTTCAATGCTATCAACCGGAAACTGGGATGGATCGCAGCAGTCGCAACAGCGGGTATCAGGGTCTTGCGGGATGAAGACCTCTGCTCAAAGATGAGTGAGAGAAATTGAATGATAACTAGATTCGTACTTTTCTTGGCATTTTGGAAGTACTCGTTCCAAGGGTCACGACGGCATTTGGGTTCCACAATGAACCGGGCTAAAAAGAGGGAGTCTTGCGCCTTAAAACCTGCGCTCGCCGTTGAGGATGTAGTTGGGACTTCATCTTCCTCCTCTAACTCATCAGGCCCGATTGCGGCCTCCCTGTCGAGAGGCTCTTCTGCCGCGTCATCATTATCGACACCCTCCTCTCTATCATCGTCCTCAGGGTCACTCTCATCAAAATCGCCTTCCGCCTCAAGAAGCGCCAAATGACGAGCATACGACGCCTTTGTGATGAAAAGAATCATCTCGCCGCGGTCTTGGATCTGCCGTGCACACCTGCCTGTTTTCTGCACCAGCGAGAGGAACGACTTGGGTTCGCGCCAAAGGACCACTCGCCGAACCTTCGAAAAATCCATACCCTGGAACGAAATCGTTGGCATATGTATGGCAGTTCAATATTATTGCCTCACCATTCCAAGAGCATCCGTTGCGGAGACTGCACGTAAAGAGCCGTCTTGAAGAGCTCCCTGGATGATAATCTTGCGAGACTCAGCAATGTGCCGATGGTAGAACTCGAATGACACGGCGGGGATGGATTTTGGCGAGTGGGCCCGCAGAAAGTCTTGGATGTCCTCTGACTCCTGCAGGCTGTTGACGTAGATGAGAGTTTGGGGGAAGTCTTGTGCATTCGGGGAAGGATCGTGAGGGAAAAGATTGATGAGATCCGCGTATGTGGTTCGGGGATGCTGCATGAGGCGCACAGAGAGCGCCACATTTGGCTTGTTGTTCGAGAAAGCGATGTGCTCGTATTTTGTAATCGCCAGAAGCCGAAGACCATCCTGGAGAAGAATCCCAGGCAGTGTCGCTGAGCCCATCATCACAGGAACACCAGTGGGTAACCGCCGCAGAAGAACGATGAGCTCGCTATATTCTGGCCTGAAGTCGGGTGTACCCCACTCCACTATGGCGTGGAACTCGTCGGCAATGAAGCCGATGATATTGTCCCGGAAGGGTGCAGCTTTCAGGACATGCTCGTGGAAAGCTGCACCAACGGCCATCTCGGGGCTCACAAACAGCACACGAAACTTGTTTTGACCGGCGTCCTGGCGCGAGATTCAGAATGGGTAGAGAGAAGCAGAATGGGCCGACCTTGAGCGCCTGTTTCAAATCTGGCGTATGTGAAGTGAGCGCAAGTGCGGGGATCTTTCGATTGCACAGATCCTCCGCTTGCTCGCTCATGAGAGCCACCAGGGGACTGACGACCAGCAAGATCTTGCGCGTGCCCTCGGCGTTGACGTTCGGGTCCCAGTGGTACAGAAGCGGCCACCAGAATGCAAGGGTCTTGCCACCGCCAGTAGGGACATCGAGGACAACATTCTTGCCTTGTATCAAGTGAATCCCGGCAATTTCTTGGTGCGGGCGAAGCTCAGAGACGTTCCAGATACCGAATATGAGGTCCTTGGTGTGCTGTACGCATGTTGGGTCCGGTTCTGCGACGGCCTCGTAAGGCATTGAGAGCAAAGAGGGGTCACTTCCCGATTGGGAACGGCCGATCTTCCGGCCTCAATAACTCAGGAACGGCACCCTTTAAAGAGAAACGGAAACATACAAAAGTCTTAGAAAAGTTGGTAGTATAGTCCTATATCCACCCGCCGGGCCAACTCGACAAAAGTGGACCCAGCTTTTCGAGCTTTCGACGCTAAGTCCACGAAACCTCGGCAACTTCCGCTCCATGCGAGAATCGGCTGATTATCCACCAGTCGCTACGCGGAACGGCTTTGATCGACTATTATCAAATCTGCCAACCCTTGCGTGCTTACTGGTGTCGAGTCTAACGCTCCTCGTTGAAACTATCGGCGTCCATCAGTCCGAACCACCAGCTGAATAGAATTCTCTAGACTTTCCAGTCAGGAGTCCGGACCTAGTCCGTGATCGGATACCGTCGCCGTTGCTGTACAGACCTCGCGCACCAAGCTGCAAGGCGACCAGACACGTAGTATCCTGACCCTCGGGTTACCCGGCAAGACATCCAGAGGCCAACAACGGCCACAATGTCCGTTTCTCGTCGTGGTTTCAACTTTCCGCGACGTGCGGTGCCATAATTAAGAGATGCGTACCATCGAGTCCGGGAGCGAATTGTATTCTGAATTCAATGCGGGCTGGAGATCAACAGCAGTTGCATGGATGCCTGGTACCGGTTGCAGTGAGGGGTGCATTGCAGTTTCAAGTGCAGCAGATCATCGCCTGAGTTCAACGAGGAGATCCAGATGAAATGAAAGCAGCCAAATAAAGCCATAGATTTTCCCTTTGTGGACGCCAAGAGCAAGGAGGATCATGCAATCAACATTATGTCCGAGTCACGAGACCTGAATCCTGCACACACGAATGGGAAAAATGAAGTATATTACATAGCAGTACATGTATCGACGATATTCACGCCTTCGACGGCCCCGAATCAACCAAACGAGCATACTTCTCCGGCAACCCATCCGGATAAAACTGAGGGAACAATTTCGGGTAGAACTTGTACGCTACGAGTGGATGTGCTGTGAGCTTCATATTCAGGACGGACTGCCCAGTTGTGAGGTAGTCGTTGGGTACGAAGGGGTCTGGTGGATGAATTAAGCATAAGTAGCTTGTTTGGGAGTACTAACGTACACTCTTTGGCGGTGTCCTCGCCATAGCGGAGCTGGCGCTCGCGTTTGAGGTCGATGATCTCCTGTGGGACTTTCGGGCGGCGTCAGTCCAGCGAAGGACGGAAAGGAGGAAGATGGATGCTTACTGTCAAGTTTGACATCAACGATCCGCGTGTCCATCGAGACGCCCTGGAAGAATCCGACCGAGTGACGAGTACCAGTGGTCGGAGAGAGCACGCGATGCAGAGGGGCTTTCACGACGCCCTTGGTGATTTTTTCCAGGACTGCGGACGAAAGGTGAGGGAGAGCTGGGTGGGATAGGTGGGCGACTGACCGTCTCCGACAAAGACAATGTACGTCCCGGGGATGGCGGTGGCGGGGAGCCATTCACCGGTGGGCATTTGGAGCTCAAGGCCAGGTTCGGGAGTCGCTTGGAGCAGCTGAAGAGTCGTATGTATAGTCAGTGAATGCCCTCACAAGCAATCAAGTGGAGACTAACGTAGGTGAGGAAGTTGGCATCCGTGTGAGGATAGAAACCCTCCGTTGACGGTGGGCCCTGCGGGTAGCGCAGAAGCTTGCACCGGAGCTGGCGGTCCTCGATCTCGGGCTCGAACAGGTGCTCCAGACCCATAGCTCCAAGCCCGAGCGCCTCGGCGACATATCGAGTGAAATTCAAGCTCAGGTCTTTGAGGTACTTGTAATACTCTCGCATCACGACGCGACCGCCAGGAAAGACCGACTCGTCTGGCCACTGGGAATTCGGATTAGTACAAGCCAACAGTGAGGAACAGAGGTTTGTACCGGGGTCGAGCCATGCAGCTTGTGATACTCGGGACTGCCCTCCTTCGGGGTCGCGTTGTCAGCTCCGTAGTTGAATTGCTCTCGTGTGGGCTTCTCGATCGTGCCTCTGCGGACGTATCCGTTGAAGTGGGCGGTATAGTTGGTGTCGCAGGCCTCCTTGATGTCAGATGGCAAAGCAAAGAACTGGGCAGTAGCGTCCGTCATGTTTTTGACTACGTCAGCCGGGACGGGGGCATTCTGGAGATAGAGGAATCCGTGTTCGATGAGGAGGGTTCGCAGTTGCGCGATGAAGGCGGCTCTGTCGCGGTCGACGAGTGAAGCGTCTAGGAGGGGGAGGTCGGAATATGCCATGCTGATTTAGATGGGGCGGGTGGGCGATGCCCCCGAGAGTTATGAGCATAATCGGATGCCAATGAGTATTTTTGCGTTTGAAAATAATTCTCTCTTGAGTGTGAGAGGCCGGTTCACACTGTGGCCGCAGTGTATGGATACTATGTCATCGACCGTGAGAGCCGTGAGAGGTCCTGGGAGGTTTGCAAGCCGGTCGGCTTGCTATCCGTGGCCTCCGCTTGGCCATCGGACGCGGGCTCCAATTTCTCTGCGCGAGCTTCTGAATGACGTGGTGGCCCAATGTGCATCTTTGCATCTTGAAAAGCTTGGCGAAGTAAATTTCGGGGAGGTAATTTCGTTCGGACCCCGAGTAGATTATTGACTGAGCGCTTGGGGTTTTCTGGATTTCTTCCCGCGTTTTTGACGATAGCCGCTTCGCCTACGGCCAAAAGGTGTCGGGATTTGGTACCTCGCAATGAATGGGGAAAGACCATAATCTCCCACTGAGCGTGAGCCCAGATGTTGGCCCGTCGGGCATCGAGTGGCTGGTATGTGGCAAGTTGGGTTGATTTGATTGATCCGCAATCACTCCTCGTCTCAAACCACCATGACTGAGCAGAAACATTCATTCAGAAAACTAGGTCCATGATACAACTCTAGCAATATTTACAACCGCTTCACAGACCAATACAGCATCCAAAAGTCGGTCTCATTATTCAACACCTTGCCCGAGTTCTTCAACCATGCCTTCACTTCAACCTGTCCGGGCTTGAACACCTGCGTCGTCCACATCTCCTCCCAGCTCTCTGGCGTGTGGCAGAAAATCTGGTTGCTCCCTGAGGCGCGCATGAAACCCTTGGTAGGCTGGCTGCCGTGGCAACCAAAGATCATCGATCCAGCCTTGGGCGAGAGCAAGCCGGCGAATTTGCGTGCAATGAACAGCTGGTGCTCCTCGGAGAAGAGGTGGAAGAAGGAGCCAGTGTGGATCGCCGAGACGTAGCCGTGGAGAGGGTTGAACGAGGTGAGGGTGGAAAGGACGGGGGGAGGTGGGGACGGGGCCTCCGTCAGCTGGGGGAGTAAATCGAGGAACTCGGGGTCCAGGGCATCTCCTGGAATGAAGCTGCCCTTGAAGTCTCCCGATGGGTTGCAGTACAGCTGGTTGCTGACATCCCAGAAACCACTACGCAAGTCCGAGGCGAGGATGTTCTGGGAGGGGAACCCCGCTGCGGCGATGTTGCGCACGTCGTTGCCCACTGCAACAAGACGGTCAGCAATGTACCTCGTTTCAATGCGGGCACATACAGCAACAGCCAAGCTCGATGAGGATTGCGTTGGGATCGTTCTTTCCGAGGTTGAGCACGTGCTCGTAGGCCTCGGGGTTCTTGGGCATCTTCAGCCTACGCGCCGGTAAGCACATACAATCTGCATTCAAGCGAAACAACGTGCCTGATGAAGCCCAGGCGCTTGATGCACGGGTAGGGATAGACATTGAGCGCCACATCGCGCATCTCGAAAATGTGCTTCTTCAGCGCATCGTCGTCGGTGATTCCAGTCGCGCCCTTCAAGAACGAGAGCTCGTGCTCGTCGAGGCGGTAAAAATCTTCAGTATCGGTGTTGGTCACGGTCATGGCGAGTGGAAGTGAGGGAAACAGATACTTTACTTGGTGAGTATTTATGTGTTCCAATCGGCGGTACCGTCCACCGTGTTGGTCGGTGGAACTGGATATCGTCATTCTGACAATTCGTGTACTTTAAACTGGCCCACGATTCTACGCGGGATTTCATTTCCAACCGAGAGCAAGCCAAACAAACGTAGAGAATTTTGTGAACTTTTCTCACTGTCCGAACGTCATCTCGACTTTGCGCCAACCGAGCAGTCGAGTTTAATTTTGACGATGACATGGTAATCGCCACTTTAGGCAAAAGGTCACATGTCTTTGCGCTCGCCTCCGACTTTCATCCCATGCACAGTAATTCTGTACTTCCGCAAGCGATGGGCAAGGAACACGGGTACCAGAACCGGGGTTTGCCACCTGTTTAAACTACACGGGCCTTCATTCATTCGCACGCCGCGCTCGTCTCCGATCCTATTGGCTCTTCTATTCCCATGGGGAATCTCTCCGTCGAATTATCGTGAACGCGGTTGGTGCATGTACGGTAGTCGACTCGCGTCCCGGAGATTGGTCAGGAACGACGACGTAGGCGCGCGCGAATTTTTCTGGTCTCTCCACAGAACCTCATGGTATCGACGACGACGACGCAAGAAAAGGAGGGCCCGACAAAGGAGAATGCAACCCAACACCACAATGGCCTAGACTTGGATTCTGGGGACGAGGTTGTGCGTTTTCGCCAACGATGGTGGCAGCTTTGGTGGGTTTTCGTCGTGCCTTTGATTTTTACATGCTGAAACTACCTCAGGCTTCCCGCCACACGCCCTCCACCAGCCCCCGAGTCTCTCGAGGACGCGCCCATAAGCCCCTACATCACCGCCTCCTTTATCTCGCGCCTCACTTATTCATGGTACACGCCAATGATGATGCTGGGTTTCCAACGGACTCTGCAGGCGTCCGATCTGTGGAAGATGGGGCCCGAGCAGGAAGCAGGGTACCTCACCGACAAACTTGAGGCTGCATGGGCTGCACGCATCGCAGCCGCCGAGGCGCATAATGAACGACTCGCGAATGGCCAAATCAAGCCTCCGTTTATGAAGCGTGCTCGGTGGGCCGTGCAGGGACGGGAGAAGAGGGCGGAGAGGCATCGTTGGTGGCGCGAGGAAGGAGGAAAGCAGGAACCCAGTCTTGCTTGGAGTTTGAACGATGTACTGGGGAAAATGTTCTGGAAGGCTGGGCTGTACAAGGTATATTGCAATCTTTTCTCGTCTTGCATTGGACCGAATCCTATGAAACAGGTCTGCCAAGACACTTCGCAGCTCATGGGCCCGCTCCTCATCAAGTCGCTTATTAACTTCGCCAAGGCCCGTGCCGCCGCTGCTGCAGCCGGCGACGAGCCACCAGGTGTCGGGCGTGGAATTGGGATGGCAATCGGTTTGTTGTGTCTCATTATCCTTGCCAGTGTCTGTCAACACCAAGTCCGTCGTACCCGTTTCTGTACTCACCAACTAACGACGTCCTCCAGTTCTTTTTCGCTTCCATGACAAGTGGCGTATTTGCACGCGCTGCCCTCACTGGCATGCTCTACCGCCGCACGCTACACTTTACGCCTGCTTCACGCCTCGAACATCCCAACAGCGCGATTTTGAATCATATCAGTACGGATGTGAGCCGTGTTGATACCTGTGCACAGTGGTTCCACGCGGCATGGACGGCACCAATTCAGAGTGGGTACTATCTCCTGCGTGGTACTTTGACTGATTTCCCGAATAGCGACAATTTGTCTGATAATCCTCCTTGTCTTCCTCGGACCATCTGCTCTCGCGGGCTTTGCGCTCTTCATTTTGATCATTCCCCTCCAGGAGCGGATGCTTGGTGCACAGCACCGCTATCGACGTGTTCGTTTTCCATTATTTTCATTTCACTTACACTCAAAACGACTTTCAGGAAAGCATGAAATACACCGATGCCCGCTCTTCCACTTTCCTCGAGATTATCTCGTCCATGCGCGTGGTCAAGTACTTTTGCTACGAGAAGAGTTTTTTGGCACGGATCTTTGAAATGCGGAAGCAGGAGCTGCGTCAAGTGAGGAAGATTCAGCATAATCAGAGTTTGAAGTGTTTTATTTCCCTCTGTTGTTTCTTCAAGCTGACCGTTTTTGATAGCAACGCGATGGCCTTCTCCCTTCCTGTCCTCACAGCCACGCTCGCGTTCGTCACATACACAAAGACGACTGAGAAGTTTGATGTGGCGGTGATATTCGCGAGCTTCTCGCTTTTCCAGGTACGCCTTCTTTTCCTTGTGCCTTTTTCCGGAATTGAATATTCCCATGTAGCTTCTGCGCTACCCTATGATGTTCCTCCCGCGGGCGCTCTCTGCCACCACCGACGCGCGAATTGCGCTGAAGCGTCTTTCACGGACGTTCCGTGCGCCGGTCCGCCAGGGCGAGCCGTTCATTATTGATCGGGATATGGAACTCGCTGTGTGGGCAGAGGGCGTTGGGTGGGTATGGGAGGCGGTGAACGATCCGAGCAAGGACGAGGGCAAAGGGAAGAAGGCGAAGGTGGACAAGGAGAAACCTGTGGTTTCCGAAAAGGAAGACGATCTCACCTCATCCTCTGTGTCTCTGGAACCCTTCGCGCTCAAGAACATCAGCCTTTCTATCCCGCGGCAGTCACTCGTTGCGCTCGTTGGACGTGTTGGCAGCGGCAAGTCGAGTCTCCTTCAGGGGCTTATTGGTGATATGCGTTCGACGGGGGGCAAATGGGCGTTTGGTGGCAGTGTGGCGTATTGCCCGCAGACAGCCTGGATTCAAAATGCGACTTTGGTGAGTTGTGATCGTTTGACAGACATTTTCTCACGGCCGATCTGTAGCGCGAAAATGTCCTTTTTGGACGACCGTACGAGGAAGAGCGGTACTGGCGTGTGATAGAGGATGCGTGTCTGCTCCCGGATCTCGCGCTTCTTGCGGATGGGGATCTAACTGAGATGTACATGAGTTTTATCCAGTGTTTTTTCCCTATCGCTCATTCTTTTCGGTAGCGGCGAGAAAGGCATAAACTTGTCAGGTGGGCAGAAACAGTTGTCCCTAACCTAAGCTGACCTAACCTAGGTGGGCAGAAACAGCGCGTAAATGTCGTTTTCCTCTCCTGTTTCTGGTGAAATTGACATTTTAACCAGGTGAATATTGCCCGCGCGATGTACTACAACGCCGATGTATACATCTTTGACGACCCGTTGTCTGCTGGTCTGTGAACGTACTTTCCCTTTGCGTTCTATCGCTGATTTTAAATCACCTAGTTGACGCACACGTCGGAAAAGCGCTCTTCAATGGCGCGATCCGTGGCCTCATTGCGGAGGGCAAGACTGTCTTGCTTGTGACGCACGCGCTGCACTTTCTCGCGCATTGTGATTACATTTACACGTTGAGCAACGGGAGTATCATGGAGGAAGGTACTTACCCTGAGCTTGTGGCACGCGGTGGTGTGTTCGCGGCGCTGGATCGTGAGTTTGGTGGTGGGACGCAGAAGAAGCGGGGTAGTGGAAAGGAGGGTGAGGAGGAGGATGCACCGATGATACAGGTCATGTCCGTGGAAGATGCCAAGGCGCGGAGCAAAGCTGCTGGGACGGGAAAGAAGGAGGGCAAGCTGATGGTCAAAGAGAAGCGTACGACTGGCGGCGTTGAGTGGAGGGGTACGTCCTTGACCGCCTTTTCGTCCTGAGACTCATTTGCTGTTCAGTTTACGGACAGTATATGAAGGCTGGTGGGGGCTGGGTGACGGTGCCGGCTGTGGTTCTTGCTGCCGTTCTTATGCAGAGCAGCGCGGTGATTAACTCTTATGTCCTTGTCTGGTGGCAAGCCAAGTGCGTATCGCCCACCCAAAGTCTTCGGGCGCTGATTGTTTGTGCAGCACATTCAACAAGCCTTTCTCATTTTACCAGACACTCTATGCTCTCCTCGGCGTGTCACAATCCTTCTTCACCCTCGTGATGGGATATACGCTGGACTTTTTCTCCGTCCGTGTTTCGCGCAACTTGCACGACATGACAATCCTCAATGTATTCCATGCACCAATGTCCTTTTTCGGTAAGTGATTGTTTGGTGTTGTTTTTAATGTCGCTGACCATCCGTTAGATACAACGGTAATATTACCCAGAGAGACTGGAATAGCACTGACGTGTCTCTTAGCCCATGGGCCGAATAATGAGTATCGTGCGTATACCTTTGTTCCCGATAAATCGTTGTTGACCACTCGACACAGTTTGGCAAAGACATTGATGGTATGGACTTTTGTGGTCTAATATGTATCTGCTAACAAGCTTCGCAGCGATCGACAACAATTTACCAAGTATGCGCGCGACTTATTTCTACTCATCCTTGCTAATCTACTCGCAGTTTCCATGCGCATGTGTAGGTGGTTAAATCTTACGGAACTTCTGTGGCTGAACGCATCCAGTCACTCTCGCCCTTGCTCAAGTTCTTGGATCGGTTATCGTCATCAGCATCCTCGAGCCCTATTTCCGTGAGTATCCTAGTTTGGCGCGGTACATTCAACTAATTCTTTACCCAGTCATTGCCGCCTGCGCCATTATAATTGCCTTTGGCTACTTCCTCCAGTTCTATCGTGCGACTGCGTTGGAAACGAAACGTTTGGATGCACTGCTGCGTTCCGTCCTCTACGCACATCTGTCGGAGTCACTCACAGGTATGTTTTTTTTTCGCCGCGAGTCCAACGGTCGGACTAAGCTGTCTAGGTCTCCCGACTATCCGCAGCTATGGTGAAATACCGCGGTTTATCAAAGGCAACGCGTACCACATCGACCTTCAGAATCGTGCGCTGTTTTTGACGGTGACCTATCAACGTTGGCTGGCCATCAGATTGGATGCATGCGGCGCGGTGCTTGTGTTCTTGGTGGGTATATTTGCGGCTGTCGGTGTTTCTGGCATCACTGCTGGTCAAATTGGCCTCATCTTGACGTATACGAGTGCGTACAACTCCGGGCTGACGATCGTGGCCATTAACGATCTATTTCAGCAACGATATCCTCAATGCTTGCCGTTACCACGAGGATGTCTGCCGAGGTCGAGAACTACATGAATTCGGTCGAGCGAGGTCCGTTTTCCATTTCGGAATTTGATCACGTGCTTATATCTTTGCAGTCATTCACTACGCGAGCAGCGGTGCCGTCCCGCAAGAGGCACCGCACGAGAGCACCCCAGAAAACAAGCCGCCACCACACTGGCCTTCGCATGGTGCGATTCAGTTCAAGGATGTCACCATGTCGTACCGTCCGGGGCTGCCCAACATCTTGCACGGAATCTCGTTGGAGATCAAGGCGGGGGAGAGGGTTGGCATTGTCGGCCGTACTGGCGCAGGTAAGAGCTCGTTGACGTTGTGTTTGTTGCGGATTGTGGAGTATCTTGGGCAAATCATCGTGGATGGGTAGGTGCCAGTTGTCATGGTTTGTGTGCTCTGACTTATTCTTTAAAGTGTGGACATTGGCAAGATTGGTGTGTTGCTTGCTTACTGTAGATTCTCGGCGCTTAGTTGACAACAGGATTGACGGATTTGCGTGCCAATATTGCTATTATACCGCAAGAGGTGTGTGACGATCTAGAGATTGTTTTGGTTTGATGATTCAACGGATGGTAGCCTACCCTATTCAGCGGTACCGTGCGGGCTGCACTAGACCCGTTTTCTAAATATGATGATGCCCGACTCTGGGCAGCCCTCCGCCGCTCCTACCTCGTCGAGTCGCGCCCGTCAACCCCAGCTGGATCGGAAACAGAGCTGAACCGAAACAGCAACAGGATTACGCTTGACACCATTATTGAGCAGGACGGCGCCAACCTGAGTGTGGGCGAGCGCAGTCTGCTGAATCTTGCGCGCGCGTTGGTGAAGGATTCGCGCGTCGTTGTACTCGACGAGGCTACGTATGTGGATGCTGGCCTTGTGACCATATTGGATTGACGGTGCTGGTTTAGGGCTTCCGTTGACCTCGAGACCGATAACAAAATCCAGCACACAATCCAGACACAGTTCCGGAATCATACCCTGATATGTATTGCCCACAGGCTGCGAACGATCTTGTCTTATGACCGGATTCTTGGTACGTTCCTGGTTGCTCTCCTCGCATTGGTATCGCTCACGATGTTTGCAGTTCTGGACGGTGGAAAGATCGTGGTATGTCCAAGCATTCTTCTGATTGTTTCTTCCTCTTCATGGTGTCTTGCAGGAATTCGACACGCCGCTGAACTTGTTTAGTAACATGGAGGGCATCTTCCGTAGTTTGTGCGACAAGAGTAACATCAGCAGTGGCGATATAGAGAAGGCGATTGTGGAGCAGGATCGGTTGGACAGGGAAGCGGAGGAGATAGCGCAGTGAATGATTTCATGAATTTTACGATTAGTCAAGCGAACAAGAATAATACTCTGGTATCGAAGCAAAAGGAAGGCAACTGGTCGCTATTCCACCTTGGTGGTAGCCGTCCGCATCAGCCAGTGGGGCAACTAGTCGCTGTTCCACTCTCGTGGCAGCCGTCCGCATCTCCGGTTGGTTCCTACTACCTGGCTAGCCCCATAACACACCCTCACCCGACGAGGGGGAATAGGAGCTAGGCAGGGAGGAACGTGGCTAGCCCGATAATACACCCTCACCCGACGAGGGGAAATACAGACTAGGCACTGGCACCTAGTGATGCCGTGGTCCGGTTCTGAACCCCGCCGAACTTGTGCGAACCCCGAACCGAACACGGGGTGCGGTTCGAAGGGAGTCGTCGAACCCGCACCGAACCTGAGGTTCGGTCCAGGGTTCAGGAAATCTTGGATATTTTGCACCGGTGCAGACCGGTGCGAACCTGTTCGAACCCCTCCCGAGTTGGCAACTCTGGATCACCCAAATCAAGCGCTGATCCTTCGGCTAGCAGCCACGGATGATGTCCGGCATCATCGGCCCCATCCGCCGTCGGTTGACATGGATGATGGACATCAAAGTGTCTCCATTCTGGGCTAGCCAGCCTCGGCAATCTGTGATCTGAGTTACCATCTTGCGATGAAGGCGTCGGCAACAAAAGAGATCGTCTGGATGGAGACAGTTCAATTCTGTGTGACGGCTGAACAGCGTAGATGATCGTGTGCCGTCTTTATGCCGTCGCGCATGGTGGGTTGGTTTAACCATGATGGTGCCGCTCTGAGTGTACATTTAAATCGTGATGCAGATGAGTTCATGTCAGATGTCTGCAGTTCCTTTTTTTGTGAGTGCTAACGGCGGGAAAAATTTGAGGTCCGAACCTCAGCGAACCTGTTCGAACCTCACACCGAACCTGTGGCGGACCGAACCTGTGGCGGACCGAACCCCAGGTGCGGTGCGGGGTTCGATGATTCGGGCGAACCGAACCTCGGGTGCGGTTCGGGGTTCGAGAAATTTGGCCCCGAACCGAACAAGACCGGACCGCGGCAACACTACTGGCACCAGCGTGGATCGAACCGGTAACTCACCCCGAAGGGGGAAACCAGTCGATGCACGACAGGATACCGCTCCTCCACAGAGGAGTACGGATACGAGTGAACGACCTTGGAGTAGTGGTGGAGGTCTTTGGGAGCACAAGTCGATGTTTCGCCCATTTGGAGTGTGCGATTTGTGATATCTCCGGCGTCGTTCTCCACCCTTGCTCTCCTTGGGCGCAAAGAAGGCAAAGGAGAGTCCGACTGCGCCCACGGCGCGTCGTGGCGGGTAAAGTCGACTTAGTCGAGATTGGGCGTCGTCAATGAGCGCGTCGCGAGCTGTGGCTAGGACCGGACAGGATGGGTTTGGGCGGTTCGCGCTTTGCTGCTTCACGCCTGTCGTTCAGCATGACTTCGGTTGAGAGAAAACTGGAAGAGAGGGTTGTACTATTACCTGTTAAGAATCCCTCCATCCTCGTCCCTCTTCGGATGACTCGATCTCCGGGGCCTCCTTCTTCTTGCACAGCTAACCAGGGACTGCCGTGTTCTAGTGGCTGAAAAAACGTCGCGTCTTGGCCAAGGCCTAAAACCGAATTTGACCAACCGAAAGTCTTTCAATCTGGCAATTGGTAGCTCTCCTGGGTAGATCGAGTCTTGAAATAGTAGAGGCGTAAGGAAGGAAAGTTTGCGGTCGCACCCATGGCCAAAAAGGGAGCAAAAGGGAGAGCAAGGTGTACGGTTGCCGATAAGTTCACGCTTTGATTTCTTCGCACGACATCTGAAAGTCAATTTTTTCTTGGTCCCCACCCACGTAGTCCTCCTTGGCGCCTTCCTACGGCCCTCTAAACTCTCCTGGTACCTCCCACGGCCTGCACCACGCTGAATCCAACGTGATCGACGGGCTTCAAGACCTGTTCGGGACGGTTCCGACATATTCAGGGCTACAGCGAGCTCCAAACCCGCTCCAGGGCTTGGCTTGACAAGCTATGGCTACGCTCGGTGGCTACACTCGGTGGCTACGCTCGATGGTGTGGTCGTTCTTCTATCAAGCACAGGTGCGTGGTCTGAGTCGTGCTTCTGCGTTTACAACACTGAACCTGCATTTGTAGTAGGAGCCCATTCAATATTCATTTTGAAAGATAAGGACAATATATGTGCTATGGCACCGGCGTTCCCGCCCGCTCTGAAGACGCGCTCAATAGAATATTTCTCGCTTTTCGGCCATACATTGGCCATCTCCCAATCTCCCTCACTACCCCAAACCTCCCAACTAGACTTAGTCTAAGACTAGGCGGCCTCTCGCATGCCTTCCTCGTCGCCTCGACTATCTGCCGAGCAAGCCGGCGATTGCATTCGCGTCCATCGCGATTCGCAGACCGCAGAGACCCATACATTGTGACCCATCTACGCAGTGGCTTGACGCGCGGAGAGAGGAATCGGGAGACTAGATGGAGCGTCAGGGACTCTTGCCGCAGCGAAGGCGAGGACAGGATGGACGAGAGTTCGGTGAGGATGATCTGGGGCGGAGACGCCAGCGTGGAGGTCAGCGGTTTCAGCAGCTAATGCGCACGCATGAACATCGTCCGAACCGTGGGTTTAGTTGGCGCAACGATCCAGCAGGAGGATATTGGTGTCAGTCTTCACGGGCTGACGGCGCCCATCACCTCCCTTGTTACTGTGCCTTCGAGGCCTGCTCTCCTCTCTCCGAATAGAACGTGTCCCGCGCCTCCCTGTGTCTCTCGGTCGTCGTCATCGCGCAGCACACTATGTGTAGCCTTCCTGTAGTACTGAATGAAGTCGTGTTTTGCGTGTCATTGCGGCCTCCAAACGAAGGAACAACCTGTCGGAAGCATGCGAGAACACTGGGAATGAATAAGAGCACCGAAATCGACACAGGGCGAGGCTCCGAGGCTCCCCTGGCGCTCCCTTTGCTGATATTACTTGCTTCGTCCGCAAATCACATCGGGAACAGTGTGTACAAGCCGTAGAAGGTGTTCAAGAAGGGCCAGAAGGCCGTAGAAAGCTATATTGGATCAAAACAGTGGTGCAGAGAACAAGTAAAAAGAGACCTCCAAAGGTATGCGATACGAATCAAAGCGTGAACTTATCGGCAACCGTAAAGGTGGCGGCTTGATATCGGATCATTTTAGTAACGCGTCTTTTTTTTTTTTTTTTTTTTTTGAGGAGCGTTACGGTGGTCAGCAAGAGAGAGTTGGGCGTTCTGCCACTCTCACCCCGTCCTTCCTTTGGGCTCGCAGGCAACCCATCAGAAATCCGGGCCGACATAGTCGGTCACTTCCCACCCGCTAGTTTGAGGCCTTGGACATTTGCAACCAGGCCATAGTAACGCGTCTTCGAGTTCCCTTGTCGCGACGCGCACAACCCTGCTTGTTTCAATCCGTTGTTGTGAGTTGAATTCGGATTCTCGAAAGACTCGACGTGCAGACTAATACTCCATTCCAAGGATTTTTGTGGCTGACCGCCATGCTCCCCGCTAATGCCCTCTTACGATCCCAGGTGGCAGAAGTTGCCCTGGAGATATCTGTTATGGAAAATCGTTTGGAGGAGAAACGCGCTGAGCTGCAGCGCCTGCACCACCAGCTCGACGCGATCACCTACCCTGTATTGTCCTTACCCCCCGAAATCACGTCCGAAATCTTCATCCATTGCCTTCCGACCTTGCGGTTGCGCCCCGATGGAATCGACCCTATGCAGGCTCCACTGCTGGTGTCCCATGTTTGTAGCCAGTGGCGCCGAATCGTCATTTCGACGCCTTCTGCTATGGAAAGAGTTGAATATCGACCTGGGTATTCGACGAAGGCAAGGGTCTGATATAGTCGACACATGGCTGGCCCGCGCGCAGCACTGCCCGCTTTCTGTCAGGATTCGGGGGCTAGTGCTGGATCTTGTTGATTCGGCGAGGTTTTTCGAGGCGTTCTGGCGACATGCATGGAAAATGCAATCGTTGGAACTGGAGATCCATATAGAGGACTTTGAAGAAATGGAAAAGCCCATGCCAGAATTCCCTCTTCTTCGTGAATTGTCACTCTCCTCCGCTGACGGCTATACTGTACTCAACGATAGTCTCGACAAGATGTTCGCCGATGTCCCTCAACTTTCACAAGTTCGGTTGTGTTACTTTCCGGCCAAGGTGGACATCGTCGCGCTTCCCTGGGACCGGCTTCAAAAATTCGCGGGTGAATTTTACGAGCTATCGGAATGTCTAGCGGCCCTGCGTCTCATGCCGAACATCGTTGAATGCACATTTTCGGTGCACGAGACCGTGGTCGAGGATAATAGCCACGAGATGGTTTCCCATTCGCAACTACGCACCTTTACCCTCTTCCAATCCAAACCTTTGGACGAAGATGAAGCCGTTCCCCGCAGCGCTCAACTTCTGGCGCTCATCACCTTCCCAAATCTTGAAACTCTCCAACTTCTCGACGTCGAGGACTATGATGCGCAGGTTCTGGCTTCGTTTCTTGGCCGTGGGTCTCCTCCTCTCAAACGACTCGTCCTCCGTCCGCATCTCAGACCCGGGCAGACGGATCTGGTGCTGACCATGGCTCCATTGCTGCAGCCTCATTTCAAAGATTTGGAAATTTGGTACCCAGAGAAGGGTTTCGCGTCCCGCTTCTTCGAGCGTCTCAGCCAAGACTCAGGATTCGTTCCCGGGCTCAAGATGCTTTCGTTTTATTGCAGAAGTCGGAAGAAGGAGGCCTCGCGGCGTGATTTGCTGTCCAAAGCCGCCGAATCTTTGAACAAACGGAGGGATTTGACTGGTGTCAATCAGTTGCGGGTTTTTAGGGCCATGGTTGCGGCGGAGGTCTCACCTTGTTCTCACGCGGACGCCCTCGTGCCGTTCAGAAGACTCGAGCAGGAAGGATTAGATGTTCAAAGTGGGCTTCAACACAGCCGGAATGAAATCTGAGGTCAGTTTGTCGTTTTGCTTGCCTTGTTCCGGGTCAATGAACTCTTCTTTAGCTGCATGATTCGAACTCTCGCGATTTCTCGATGGAAAGCATTACAGTCATATAAACAGATACGACCGTGACGGTTTTGACATTGCACCTCTTGTAGACAACACATTCCTGTTGAAGAAACTACAGTAGGATCGCCGGCGAACTGCAATTGGGCTGTATAACTTGAGCGCTGTAACCAAGCACGCAAACGGACTGACCTCAGATAAGATTGGGTCCATCTTCCTTGCCAATGTAAACATCCAGCCCTTGCACCTTCATTTCTCGGAACGGAGCCAGATCCCTCTGGCGGATAAGGTGGTTCCGGTGATCCTCCGCCTCGAGGACACGGAATACACGCAGCTTGGCGACTCCAGCCAATTCCATTCTCTGAACCAGAGGTTTCGCCCCAAAGGAGAGTACCTGCTTGTACGAGTATTCATTTCCTCGATTCCGGCAATGGAAATAAAGGTTTTCGAGCCGGGCGAGAAACTTTGGATCAGTTCCGAAGAAATCGAAGAAGGCGATGCCGAATTCTCTTGGTATATACCAGATTTGCAAACTTGTCAGATGAGATTGCACAAATGGAGCCCTGTCGGCTTTGAAATATGGGTAAATCCAGGCATATTCCTCTGGGCGAGCGACAAGCCGCTTTAAAGGCGGGGAACCGCGCTCTAAAAATGACACGAGGGTATCCTCCAAGTCACTCGGGTCCACCTCGAGAAGTTCGAGGTTTTCAAGGTTTGGGAAAGTAACGAACCGGAGGAGTTCCACGCTGTTTGCTGTGTATTCCGCAGCGGAGTGGGAGGTGGCGGAGAAAGAGAGGAACAGGGTGAAAGTTCGCATTGCAGGATGAGAGAGCACGTCAACTTGGTTAGCATCGAAATCACTCTTCGTCTTGAACATTGAAAGTGAACATTCGGTGAGGTTAGGCATCTTGGCCAGAGCCTCCATGCATTCCGTGATGTTGTACAATTTGCCCGTGAAGGAACGGACATGGTTCCACGGAAGGACAAGGAGGCGGGAGGGAATTTGGTCCAGAAGGAGTCGGTCGAGTTCAGGAGCAGTCTGGAACATCTCGACGCGGACTTCGGGCGCTTCCTCATCTTCCTCCACTTCGATGAGGTGAAGGGACAGCTCGCGGAGGTGAGAAAAGTCGGCAAGCGTGGGCATGCGGACCCAGTCGTAGATACAAACATCGAGTTTGAGAGAGCGCACTCCCGGTGCATGCTGACAAACTGCCTCGAAAAACGCCTCGAAGTTCTGGTCCGAGATAAGTCCCTCAATTGTGACAGAAAGAGGGTGGCGGCGAGAGTGGTCAAGCCAGGTTTGAGCAATGTCCAGTGCATGCTTCTGACGCCGGATACAGCTCATGTCCAATCTCGTCCAAAGCCTCGGCGTGGAGAGTGCGATTTGGCGCCACTGGCTGCAGATTCGCAGCAGAAGCAATGGAGCTTCCGTAGTGTTCACCACATCTCTGCTCCCAAGTACGTCGGGGAGGCAGTGGACGAAGATTTCCGAGGTGATTTCTGGCGGTAAAGTCAAGACGGGGTACGCAATTGCGTCCAACTGAGTCTGAACAAGCTCCAGTTCAATGTGTAATTCTTGGATACGGTCCTGCAAAACCGAGATTTCGTGCAGGGTACCCGCAGCCTGGGATCGAAGGGCGGTAGGGGTCTGGAGCATTGGTGATTCGGGAGCTTGCTTTCCAGCCGCGGGTGAGCATACACTTGCGAGTCGGAATAGTTCACTCACAGTAAGCGGTTTCAACTTTCAAGAATAGGGGAATCTATCAGGGATGCTCTGGCCTCGAGGGAGGGACCCCGGTCAAGGCGTCTTTGAGAATGTGTTGAGTATAGGAGTGACGGTTCCAGTGAGGCGGAATCGAAGATGGCAGTTCAAGTTGAGATCTAGAATGGTTCCGATCATTCGCTTCTTCACTCATCCCACATCCGCACAAAGCACATCGTCCTTCGCTGCTGCTGTCCCGTGGAAGAGCACACCAATGAGTCAACTACGCGGGATTCGTCTGGAGCACAAGTTGACGTCCTCGTCCTCTCCTTTCTGAGTTTGCGATTTGTGTTCCGGGTTCCGGGATGCCCGCACAGCTTTCTCCCTTTCAACTCCCGTGCCACAACGTGCGGTACGCGACGCGCGTCGACCCTAGGTTCTTCAAGACTTCTCCGTTCTTGTCAGTGGAATCCGCAACACTACATACGCACAAACTACTGACATCCAAATTTTTTGCAGAGCGTCGTCATGTTCCCTGTGAATGCCACGCTGCGATCCCAAGTCTCACGGCTTGCCCTGGAGATATCTGCTTTAAAAACACATTTAGCGGAAATGCAGGCCGAGTTGGTCCGCCTGCAATACCAGCTCGCCGCGGTCACCTATCCCGTATTGTCCCTGCCGCCGGAAATCGTGTCCGAGATATTCATCCGCTGCCTTCCGGATGAATCGTCGGACGCCGATGGTATCGACAACACGGAGGCCCCGCTGCTTGTATCCCATGTTTGTAGCCAGTGGCGTCGAATCGCCCTTTCGACGCCTGCGTTGTGGGCAAACCTAGACATCGATGTCTCATGCCGCAATATGTATGCAGCGGAGATAGCCAAAGCATGGCTCGAACGCGCTCGTTCGTCTCCTCTTTCCGTAAAGATCCATGGTCCAATCACGGAACTGGGCGACTCTGCACAGTTTTTCGAGACGCTGCGCCGACACGCTCCTGGAATCAAATCTCTGGAGCTCTCTGTTTATGTGGACGACCTTGCGAGAATACCACAAGACATAGAATTCTCCCTTCTCCGCGACCTGAATATCCGCCTCATTCATGACGATGAGTTCCCTGATGTCTTCGAGGCTTTCAGCGGTGCCCAGGCGCTTTCGCAAGTCGTACTGAATCAAATGTCGCCCAGCCTCATCGCCCTCCCGTGGCAACAGCTCCAGAAATTCATCGGTAAATCATACACCATCCCCCAGTGCATCGAGGCACTGTCTCTTATGCCGAACCTTATCGAATGCGCGCTTTCCGTGTTCTCACTCGGTAGCCTCGCAATACCGGGAGTATTCTCCCATTCAGGAATCCGCACTTTTACCCTGTTCCACTCCTCAGCCGACTGGGGCCAGGAAGCGGACAGCGCGGAAATCCTCGAGTTTGTTACCTTCCCAAATCTCGAAAGCTTTGAGCTTCTTGATGTGGACAGCAAGGACGGGGAGGCCCTGGATTCATTCTTCCAACGAGACCGACAGCCCCTGAAACGCCTTATTATCCGGCCGCTAGATGTGACCCAGCTGGTGATGAGTTCAGAACCTCTGTGGCAGCCCCAGCTCACGGAGCTGGAAATTTGGTATCCAGAGACCCTTTTTGCTCGCATCTTCTTCGAAAATTTCGGCGAGCAGCCCGACTATGTTTCGGGGCTTCAAAAGCTTACCTTTTATTGCCGTCGGGACTCGTCGGAGGAGTGGCACGAGGAGCTGGTCGCAAGAGCCGCTGAAGCGATAGTCAGCAGAGGGAAGCTGGAGAGTGTCGCTCAGCTTCGGGTATTCCACGCCTTTTCGATACCCAGTAATTATCTGGCGCCTCCCCCAAGATC
Organism: Roridomyces roridus; assembly: GCA_029378245.1. Taxonomy (NCBI): domain Eukaryota; kingdom Fungi; phylum Basidiomycota; class Agaricomycetes; order Agaricales; family Mycenaceae; genus Roridomyces; species Roridomyces roridus. The sequence goes on from JARKIF010000081.1 coordinate 43,258, forward strand.
AGCGCTTGCAACGTTTAGAAGGCTGGCGGAGGAGGGGATGGATATCTATATCGGCACTGAGGATGGCCGGAACAACTATATACAGTTGGTCTTTTGCTTCATATCTGAAATTCTTGGTGTCTGACCTCGTGTAGTATGAAAGATTACACTCAAGAGTAAAGCCGTACACAGATGACGACTTGCAGCGTCGGAAGCTTGGACGACTCGGTGGCAAACGGTGTACTCCACGTAGATAGTATATTGTCTCGAACATGGAAGAACTTTCAAACTCCGCACGAATCTTCCCCGCATCATTGATTTGTGATCGTTAGCTCTCTCTCTCTTCTTGTAACAACACGTAACCCTCGGTCAGTGAAAATTCGGGTAAATATATGCCTTCCCACTAATCGCGCCCAGAATTTTCCCTGTTGTCTCTCGCGGCGGATCCGACCAAATGCTTCCTGCCAACGTCGCCCTGCGATCCGAGCTCGCACAACTCGACATAGATATCTCGGATCTACAAACCCGTTTAGCGGAAAAGCAGGCTCAAAGGGGCCAGCTGCAACAACAGCTCGACTCGATAACCTACCGCGTACTCTCCTTACCACCGGAAATCGTGTCCAAAATATTCATCCTTTGTCTCCCGACTTGGTCGCGTCCCCTCGATAGTATCGATCTCAAGCACGCCCCCCTGCTTGTATCCCATATTTGTAGCCAGTGGCGCCGAATTGCCCTTTCGACACCGGCCTTGTGGAAGGACTCACTGGATATCTGCATGTGCCTTCGCCGGAAACAAGCGACCAATATAACGGAAACATGGGTAGCCCGCGCGCAGAGCTGCCCTCTTTCTGTAAAGATTCAGGGGCCAATGGATCTCGTTAAGCGAGCCGGGGTTTCCGAGGTGTTCCGTCACGTTGCGTTAGGAGTGCAATCCTTGGAGCTGGATATCTTTGAGGAGGACTTGGTAAAGATGCCTGAGCCCCTGGAATTTCCCCTTCTTCGCAAATTGACCATGTGTGTTTGCGGGGGCGACGAGGTCGAGCTCCTGGACGATCTCGTCCAAACATTCGACGACGTCCCGCAGCTTTCACAAGTTGTTTTGGACCACCTTCCGGCTCACGCCATTGCCCTCCCCTGGGAGCAGCTTCAAAAATTCACCGGCAAATTCTACCTCCTCGATGAATGCCTGGACGCCCTACGTTTCATGCCAAACCTCGTCGAATGTGCATTTTCCATGCTCGAGACTGTTGTCACCGAACACTATGAGATAGTCTCTCACCCACACATACGCACCTTGACCCTGTTTCAATCTATGGAATTCAAAGACGAGGAGGACGCTCAAGTCGACATCCCCCGCAGCGCCCAACTCCTGGCGTTCATAACCCTCCCAAATCTGGAAACTCTCGAGCTTCTCGACATCGAGGACTGCAATGCGGAGATCCTGGCTTCCTTTTTGAGTCGTGGTTCGCCTCCTCTCAAGCGGCTCGTCCTCCGTCCGCATTTCGACCACGGGCAGGCGGAGCTGCTATTGAGCACGGCACCATTGCTGCAGCCTCACTTCACAGATTTGGAAATCTGTTTTCCGTCAAAGAATTTCGTGTCCCGCTTCTTCGAGCGTTTCGGATGCGACTCGGGATTTCTGCCGGGGCTCCAGAAGCTTTCTGTTATTTGCAGAAAACATTGGTCGAAGGAGGCGTCGCGAGATGATTTGCTGGACGCGGCCGCTGGACCTTTGACCAGTCGGTGGGATTTGCCTGGGGATAACAAGTTGCGGATGTTTCGTGCGATTGCGGTGGAGCGTCAACGTTCAAAAAGAAAGACCCCTGTCCCATTGCAACGACTGAGGCAAGAAGGAATGAATGTTGTCATTGGCAGTCGGAGACCCCGGGCTTATGGTGAATTCTGCCCACCCGAGTATAGAGATTCTTCAAGTTCAAGTGAAATCTAAGCGTTGGTTCCCCGTCCGACTCGCTTTGTTTCCCGTGCTTCGTTTCGGAACAATGTACATTTTTTTTCAGTCGTACGAATATGTTACACGTATAAACAATAATCCAATGACCCGAGTGAGTTATTCAAGAAATTTGTAAGAGAGATGGCGCGAACTGTTGTCGGTCTGCATCAGTGCTGTAAGGACGCCAGACAAACCGACGGACTGACCTCAGATGAGATTGGGTCCATTTTCCCTGCCTATATAGATATCCATCCCTTGCGCCTTTAGTTCTCGGAACGGGGCCAGGTCACGGTCGTCCTCGAGGGATGTTTCATCGCGAAATCTCATATCGACGACACGAAACACGCGCAGCTTGGGTATTCCAGCCAACTTGCTTCTCACAGTTAAAGGCTCGGCCGCGTTTGCGAGTAATTCTGATGGTGATTCTTCACTTGGTACATCCCTGCAATAGAAAGAAAGCTGTTCGAGCCTCGGGACAAAGCCCGGGTCTTCGAAGTAGTCGAAGAAGTCATCTGCGAAATCTGCTGATGGATACCAGATTTCGAGGTCGACGAGATGGATCTGCCACCAAGGCGCGGTGGTGAGGTCGAACTCCGCGAGTTCCCCAGATATCCGGGGGCGAAGGACGAGCCGCTTTAAAGGCGGTGAACTACGCTCGAAGAAGGATTTCAGAACATCCTCCGGGGCTTCATACCGCTCCACCTCGAGAAGTTGAAGGCTTTCGAGGTTTGGGAAGGTAACATATTGTAGAAGTTCCAAACTTTCTGCTATGAAACCCGTGCTGGAGCGGGAGCGGAAAAGGGTGAAGGATCGTATATTCGGATAAGACGACACCCCGATTTGATCATCATCGAAATGGCCCTCGTTTTCGGACATGGAAAGAGCAAGTTCGGCGAGGTTGGGCATCTCATCCAAAGCCTCTATGCATTCGAGAATGTCGTACAATTCGCCCGTGAAGGAACGGATTTGATGTGACGGAATGACGAGGAGACGGGAAGGAATTTGGTGCAAAAGGACTCGGTGGAGTTCATCAGCAGTCTGGAACATCTCGACACGGTGTTCAGGCACCTCATCTGAGTCCGTCAGATCAATCCCGATGAGGCGAAGGGACAGATCGCGGAGATGAGAAAAGTCGATGCGTTTGGGCATGCGTACCCAGTCGTCCACAGAGACATGAAGTGTCAGTGAGCGGATTTCTGGCGCATGCTGACGAAATGTCGCGAAAAAACTCTTGAAATTTGCGATGTCCATGATGGGTCCCTTGAGCGTGATGGAAAGAGGGTGCTGGCGAGAGCAGTCAAGCCAAGTTTTGGCTATAGCATGCGCATGCTCATCGCGCGACGGCAAATCCATGTCCAGTCTCGTCCACAGCTTTGGCGTGGAGAGGGCAATTTGTCGCCACTGACTGCAGATTCGCAGGAGAAGCAGCGGGGCTTCCGTGGTGTTCACTGCATCGTCGCCCGAAAGTACGTCGGGCAGACAGTGAACGAAGATTTCCGAGGTGATCTCGGACGGTAAAGTCAAGACGGGGTAGGTAATTGCGTCCAACTGGAGCTGCACAGGCTTCAATTTGGTTTGTACTTCTTGAATGCGGCTCTGCAGAACCGAGATCTCATGGAGAAACTCTGCGGCCTGGGATCGAAGGGCGGCATGGGTATTACGCATAGTTGTGATGTGCTACTGGCGCGTAAATGAAGTGGATTCAACTTGGGAGATTTTAGAGTCTGCATTTCGAGTCTAGATGTGAGCATGTAATTTTCGTCGACACGTTCACTGACAGGTTGGTGCGAAATATTTTACGCGCCGCAAGAGGAGCAGAAAGAACAGAAGACGTTGGCAAAGCGCAAGAAGAGCGCGTCCAGGTCGCGTTTCGGCGGACTCGGAGATTCGGCGGTGACGGCGCCTTTGTTCCCGGTTTGGACAGATCAGTGATATCACTCGTGGTCACGTTGGGTTGAACAACACGCTCTGTTCTCTCCACGACAAGGCCCCTGCCGGCTTTTACGCGCTCCACGCTCTCGACGCTCCCTCAAGACACTCCACGAATATGATCCCTCTCCTTCCCGCCCTCGCACTTGCTTTCCTGTCCTTTTTCTCCTCCGTTTTCGTTATCCTACGGATAGTTGTCCCCATTTTGCCTCCTCACCCGTCAGTGTTTTTATATGATGTTCGGCTGAAGCTAACTTTTTTTCAGGCTCAGTCGCCGTGTTTCTCCAGCTGAATTTGGGCTTCCAAACTTTAGATCGCTTTCTGTAGCTGACCAGAGGTGCGTACTCCCCAAATTGTTCAAGTTTATACTGATCGTCCACCAGCCACATCTGGTTGGCCTGTTTGGATATCCTTGCCCTTGTATTCTTCATCTGGCAGACGATCAACGAGTACACCGGAGGCCCCTCCGACTATGCCATCGCTTTGGACCCAGCCTCGTCGTTGAGACTCTGGCTCGCAACCACACTTAGACAAACTTGTCTTCTCATTGTTGTGGGCCTCACCCTTCTCCACGTCCGTCTCGGCCGCTCCGTCACCTTTGGTGCGAAGCAGTGGATGCTTTGGGCTCCCACTTTGATGCTCGTCGCAACTTCCACCGGAATCGCAGTTGTCATGCCCGGCGCTTCAGTTCCGAGCCTGTTCATCGGCATTGCATCTTACACGACCACGATCGGTGTCCTCACATCTATTGCGTTCTGCTGCCTCATTGGTACGCTCTTTGCTATCAAGCGCAATCTCGCAGTCGTCGAAGAGTCCGAGCCTTGGCCACCTGCCAAGCAGATCGAGCAGGGTCCGAGACCCTCCTTCGCCACTGAGGAAGTCGATGGCCTCCGTGATGGCGCGTCCTGGATCACGTCCAACGCTTCCAACGTCAGTTCCCGACCTGAGTCGGTCTCTGCGTGGTCGTTTTCAACGCATGGCCCATCCATGCATGGAGGTCGTCCCCAAGGGGGCTCGGTGCCCGCAAAGTCCTCCTTTTGGTTCAGCGGCTCCACTCCTCCTGACGCCCCGCCAGTCCCGCCCCTTCCGTCCTCCTATGCCGGCCCTGTATCACCTACTGCTCAAGGCCTCAACGATATCGATCCCTTCCGTCGTGATGCGCCTCCAGAGACACGCCCCCGGTTCGACTCGCAGACTTCCTGGCTGACTTCTAGCCAAGGGACCCACAAGACGGTTTCTGCGTGGTCGTATCCCACCACGCACGGTCGCGGCGACGAGACGCCGCACAACGGGAGCATGCTCAATGTGAACGCTGAGCTGCTCCCTTCCACCAACACCGCGGTGACGCGCCCAAGCACTCCGGCTTTGGCCAACGCTAAAGTCCTGGGCGGCTACGGGTTCGCTGCGGTGCCAGATACCGCGGATGCAGAGAAGAGCCTCGCTGGCCTTGCTGCGTCGGGCGCGGTTTTAGACTCTCCTGCTCTCTATAGAGCTCTAGGTTGGTTGATTACTATTTGGGTTCCTCTCGTATGTTGTTCGCCAGATTCTCAATACTTGCGCTTATCTTTTCATAATAGGTTTTATCGCTTCCTTACTCCCTGCTTAATTTACAGGCCACGCATACGCCTGCAGCGGCTTCCATCTTGCTGATTCTTTCCGTGACGTTGTCTTCCCCGCTTTTGGCCCTCCACTTGCTCTTCCGGTCTCCCATCCCCATCCCGCACAGCGGCCTTTTCGGCGTCCACGGCGACCTCCCTGCGAATGCCCTCCGCGGTTCCGCCCCATCTGGAAGCACCCCTACCTACAAATGGTCTCACGAATACAAACACAGTACTTCTGCATCTGTTACTGTCGTCGAGGGACGCAGGAGCGGAGACGTTTGGATGACCAACGGGAATGCTGTCGATGGCAAGTCACGCGTTGGGCGGGTTATGGGGATGATGGGCCCGAGGCCCAAGTTGTCTGTTCTTCCGGTCGAGGAAGAGAGCGGGGAGCCCTTGACGCCGCCGTTGCCGATTCAAACCGAAGACGAGTCTTCCCTGCCGATTTCAATCCACAATTCAACGCAGGATGAGATGAGTGCGCAGTTTGGAAGGCTCAGGCAGGACTCCAAGGCGAGCTCGAGTGGGTCGGCGCTTGGAGATGAGAGCATGGCCTATGCGAGCCGGATCATGGTCGCGCAGAGGCATTATTCGGCCGTGGCCAAGACCTTGCTCTTCTCTGGGTCGCCCGAGAAGGAGGAGAGGAGGATGTCTGCTGGGGGTCATTTGGTTGCCGCCAGTGGTGTTGGGCCCTCAAGCCGTCGGCAGTCTGGACATCTTCGTACTCGGTCTAACTCTTCCGTTCCGCATAGCCCGACCACCGACTCGCACAGTGTTAGCCCGCCACCGTCGTTCCCTCTCCCGCCTACTCCTCCCAACGTCCGTGCTGCGCGCCTCGCCAGGCTTGGACACAAGAAATCCTTCTCGTCGGGTGGCGGAAGCGGCTTTTCCTTTGGTCCTGTTGATGATATCAACGAGATTGATGCCCTTACCGCTGGGGTGTTGCCGCTTCTTGTTCCTGGACTCAGAGTTGGTGGGGATGTCAGGATCAAAGGGAGCACCAAGCCGGGCGAGTGGACTCCTCCGGAGAGTTTCAGTCGGGCCAAGGGCAAAAAGGCTTTGGCTGGGAGGCGCATGAAGGAGTTTGGGGAGGAGGACTTTTCGTCGCCGCAGATTCATTCGACGCCTGCGAGGACCCGGGCGAATCAGGGCCAAGCTAGATCCAAGAAGACGTCCATGCACAAGAGACATCATTTCAGTCTGCCAAGGTGCGTTTAGTTTGTCGTTGTTTGTCATTCTTGAGTTGACGTTTTTGTAGCTTGGGTTTAGGCAAGGACGGCGTTCATTCTTTGGCCAACTGGAAGGATGACATTAACCGTGCGTTGGAGAATCAAGTTGGGCGGTATACTGCTCTGCCAGCCAACGTCGACTTGGATGGCGATTTCGGCGTTGGGCGGCGCGCGACGGTGTTTGGAGGCGAGCTTCGTGTGGTAGATGAGGAAGACGTGCAGGACGGACGCCCGCAGGCCCCTTCGCGAGGTCTCAAGCGCGGATTGTCGGCTCGCCGGCTTGGTCTGCAGTCTTCGGAAGTCCCGCATGATGCCCGTGTCTCCCTTGGCTCCTTGAACCTTCCCGTGTCTGGTCCTGTCCCCGCGTCCGCCAACTCTGAAGTCACGCTCTTTGACGACTTTGAGGCTGGACTTCAATCGGGTCCTCAGGCCGAGTCGACGCCGCATAATACGGTCAAACCTGCCCCGCACCACAAGCAACGCCCGCCTCCGCTGCCGCTTGGTGTCACGGACCATCTGAGGGACGCTGAACGCCGTTCCAACCGCCGTTCGAGCATTGTCTATATCGTCTCTCCGGCCCCTGAAACCCAGGTCAACACCCCAAACCAGTGGGACGACACACCGCCGCCTGCGAGTGCGCCGTCTGCGATGTCTTCGTTGGCGCAATGGTCTTCCCGTGTGATGGGCAAGCCTGCCAAGCTCCAGCGGAAGATCTCTGAATCCGTGTATGGATCTGGTTCTGCCAATGCCAATGCCAAGCCTAGCTCTCCCGGTTTGCGTCCGCTTCGTCTTTTGGGCGAGCGGGATGTGAACGGTGGAGGCACGCCTCCGTTGTCGCTCCGCAAGAAGAACAAGGCCCTGAACAGGGTGTTTGATGATGAGAATTCGCCCCCTAGCGAAAATGGTGTTTCGAGTCTGGGGAGTAGGCGTAGCGTCAAGGCGCTCCAGCTCGATCGGACTGAGACTCGCGTTGGGGCTTGATGATACCCACGCCCGAAATTTATGCTGATTGTTTTCTTTTTTTTCGTTTTTCGTTTTTGCTTTTTTTTTGCTTGATGCTTTTTTTTGCTAACGAACCCTTGCTTGATGCATCTCCCATCTCACAATTGCTATCAATATCTCGCTATCGAACGTCTATCCTGCTACATACTTACATACTGCTCCATCTCTATGCTTTGAAAACCTCTATGCTCTCTCTCTCTCTCTCGCTTTCGTTATTGCTATACATACTCTCAAGCCAAGCTATCATTGCTAGTCAACGTATGAAATAAAAAAAACCCGGAGTTTTTCATTTGTATTCAAGAAGTAAGGACGATGTACACTGATTGGCAACTACTCAAAGTGTAGTGAGGATGGTTTGCGATCGGGCTAAATACGACATCTTGGCGGTTACCCGCAGTCGAGTTGGGGCACAACGCAAAGAGGTCGTTTCGGTTGTTGAGCGCGAGAGTGTTTGCTCCGCGGGATCCGTTGACGGGGTTTGACATGATGCAGTAATCTGGGAATGGGGTTGGTGGGAATTGGGTTGTTACGAATGTGGGTGAGTCGCCGGGGACGATGGCGAGTGAGGAGGTTCTAAAATTGGGTTGGGAGGTTGACATGGGGAGGAGACCGCCGTTGGTGAGGATGATGGAGGTGAAGAGGCCGTTGGCGGTCTGGAATAGCTTGTGAGATTGGGAATACTTGGAAGGTGGAGGAAGAACGCACCGTGAGGATGGACCAGGAGACGAGGGTGACTGTGTTGATTAGATTGACGTGGACAGAGACCGAGGGAGGGCCTGATGTAGGAGGGGTCATGTACACGGCTTGGAGATTGAAGCCTGCACCGAGCGTCTTGGCGATGCAGATCTCGCCAGTGGTGTCTTGATAGACTGTCAATTTGCTCGAGCCACCGCAAAATTCTGTGGTGTTGGCTGTACAAGCGGTGTGGCAGTCGTTGTCGTTTAGGTGGGTGGAGGTGGGCGGCGAGCTGCTGCAGAAACATTCGCCCGCGTATTCTAGGCCGGCAACGGCGAACCCGTTGGCTTTGCAAGCTGCGGTGCAGCTCTCGATGGTCACGCCGCTAATGAACATTTGGTGCGGCAGAGCACGTGAGGAGACGGAATCGCTGAAAGAAAATCAGCCGAGGGTAGCAGGTTGAAGGCCAGTGACGAACGCGAAACATCCTTGGTATTGCCAAGAACCGACTTGGGCGGGAGCGACAGGCGAAGGGGAGCCATTCGAGTAGACATTAATGGCATTTGGGCCTCCGCACTGTTCAGTGGTATTACCACTGCAAGGCGTGGTGCAGCTCGCCGCACTGGTGAGCGCTCCGGAAGATTGAAGCGCATAATCACAAACTATGAGCAGAGAAGTTCAAAGACGCGGAGACGAAACAAACGGGGTGTACCAACAGCATTGGGTCCCGAATTCCAGCCCGCCAAGACTGTACCCGCCCGACGTACAGAATGCGAGACAGGATTCGACAGTCATGTTATCTGCGGAGACCAAAGACGCAGCCATGAGGGTACGAGAGGTGCTTGAATCGGTGTAGCATCCAATTGGAGTCCATTGGACGGCGGCTGCTGCATGGAGTGCAGCTAGGAGCGAGAAGAGAACTCTGAGGGCCATGTAAGTTGAGAGGGCTGTCGATTCTTGGACCGCTGTTTATAGCGGCCAGCTCCACCCGCTGCATCTGGTTGACGGCTGGAAGGCTTCCTTTCATTCACTGTCAGGTACCGAGGTACAACGCCATGTTACATGCCGTTCCCTGGTCCCTCGTCGGATATGGGCCGTTGCTTTCGGCGCTTGGAGCTTTATGCTTGAAGACGAAAAGAGACGCAGAAGTTGGCTCAGAGTCAATCGAAGGTCGTTCCAGAGTATGTACTTGGTGGTTCGAGAACAAAGAGATCAAGGGCCTGCTCGTCGACTCATGATGGCTCCGAGCAAGTCATATCTGTGCCTTGCTCAATACAATCCCTGCCACAAGCAGCGCACTAGAACTACTAAATCCCGTCCCTGTACGCTAATACTTCCACGCTGTAAGATAACTCATGAACCAGCTTCCTCCGCCCCACTCCCACCCCCATTCCCATTCCCATTACCATTACCATTCGACGACGAAGAGTCCTTCACAGTCGCAGCAGCCCCCGCCCGGTCCTTGGTCAACAACCGGTCAAAGAACTTTTTCAGCACCTCATGCTGCGTCTGGTTATCCCCAGAAGCAGACGTCGGACTCGGCACAGCGGCAGGTATTGGCGAACCACCTGAACCACCTGCTGGCCGGGGTGAGTTGGTGGAGGCTGCGAGGCCTGCAGGTCGGCGGCTCGCAGGAGCAGCAGCACGAGGCGGCGGCGCGCTCGAACCTCCACTTCCTCCGATACCAATTTCCATCTCCGATAAAACACGGTCGACGGTGGGGAGGTCGAAGCTGGGGATGCCGAGAGGACCGACAAGTCCGGCTGCTCGGCTCGAGTCGGTCGGATCGCGAAAGGCACCTCGCGGATCTCGGTCTGGTTTCTTGGCGTTCTCGTCGTAGTTCTTGGACAGGAATACTTGCTCTGGTACGGGGTTGTTGAGTGGCGGGAGCGGTGGAGGCTGAAGAAAAGATGAGCATTTTTTTTTTTGGAAGTTGACGACGCCTTGTTACCTTGATACCCTGGTCGGGTACGAGGGCGCTGAACATGGCCTGTGCACCGTCTGACGGCAATACATCCTCGGCTTCAAAATCACGATCCCAAGCGTCCGCCCAGCTACGCGCCTCAAACTCCTCCCGCATAATGGTGATCTTTCCCCAGCTATCCCAGCCCGCAGGGACGACGATACGGTCTCGATCGAGATAGTTTGGCTTCTGGGTGAAAGGAAATGGATTCCGTACAGGAGCTGGGGCCTCTGCGCCAGAGGCAACTGCAGGAGATGGTGCAGGTGGAATGAAAAGCATATGCAGGGCATATTGCCGCAGCGTCTGCAAAGTAGCTTGGTGCTGTGTTGTATAAAACAAACCCGCGCCATCTGCATTTAGTGTCAGATGTAAGAAGAAGAAAGAGGACAATGACGAACATTTCAGGCAAATAGTCCGCAGGACTTGCATGACACCGTCTGTGCGCTCCTCCCATTCGCCGCCCTTGCCGCGCACCATGCCGCCCATACCCGAGGCGCTCGCACCAAGATCGCTCCCCTCGTCAATCAAATCCGCCTTTGTGCACACGACAACAATTGGTACACCCGCGGAATTATGAGTGAATGTCCCCGGACCCAGTGGTAGTAGTGTGCTACCAGAGACGGAAGATGCGGTTGCGACGGGGTCAGTCGAGGGTTCAGAGTAATGTTGTAAATGTGCTTGCACTATTGCAAGTTCTGTAAGCGGCGACAAGAGGACAGATAGATGGCTCACGTCGCTCACGCGACTCTTCGCGGACGATTTCAAGCTCTCGTGCAGTGTCACCGCGGGCCCAACCTTCTACCCATTGCAACCACGTCTCGAGCTCCTCGACAAAAGTCCACGGACGCGTCCAATCGAGCGCAATCATAACGAGGGTGTGGGGCAGCGCCGTTCGGGGTGGAACGAAATGGGGGAGAAGAGAGGTGTATTCTGGGGAGGAAGAAGGCACCGTGTAAACGGAGAGTCGCGCAATTGTGTCTATGAACGCGTGATAAGTCGGTGCAGCGAATTTTTCATACGAACAAGTGCACCCTCGTCGGCTTCGTCGCGCACATTTGCAAAGTCATAGCCAACAGCAAAGTCTGTCCTGTGGTCGTCCTTTTCGTCCGCTGGGGGCTTCTGTAACAGCCCAGCCATGAGGGTCGACTTTCCGGTGGATGGCTGCCCCAAAAGAAGGATTTGTTTGGAGGGTATAGAGCGAGAGGATGAGACCGAGTCCAGGATGGAACCCCAGAGATCCTGTGGAGGAGCCTCTGGCGAGGCTGGGCGCGAGTCCATGGCGCGTGTCGTGAGCAAAGGCGTTTTGGCTTTGGTCGTGATTATGTCAAAAGTTACTCTGCTTGCTCCATGCCGCCAAATGGCAAGGACGAAGATGACCTCCCCGAACCCCAGCGACCGCCATCTCCGCCCATCCATACTACGTTTGCGACGCGTGGCATCCTCGTATGGCTACTCTCTGTGGAATGTTCTTTCCTGACTTGCTCAACTTAGCCACCCAACTTTCCTGCCCTCAAACCTCGCGATATCCGCTACCACAGTCATCAGGCGATGACCCATGTCGCCTGGAGCTGCAACGGAAAGCGTCTTGCAGCAGTCGGAATCGACAAGACGACCCGTGTCTGGTTTCCGGAAAAGGGCGTGCGTCCTCGAGCCGCCTTGTAAGCCAAGGTGCTCAAATTACGCGTAGATGGAGCTCAAGCAGGCCGCTACCTTCTCTGGCGCCCACTCGGACGACGTCGACTACGTGTCTTGGAACCCCACTCACCCAGATCTCTTCTGTACATCCAGCCAGAAGGATCGTCGTATAGTTTTCTGGGATGCACGACAAACACGAAACATACAGCAGTGTAGCCTCAAAGTTTCGCCAGTCCAAACCAACTACTCGCCCGATGGGCGCACGCTGTTGTACACGTCGGTCGGCAACCAGCTCTTCTTCCTCACGCTCGGGAAAGAAAACGAAGAAGCCAAGGAGATGTGGCATCCCGCCCCAAAAGATCCAGTCGTCGGTTCGACGGCTGTGTTCAACCATGCTGGCGATGGTGTGGTACTGACGCATAATACGGAACACTCTCTCCGTATCATCGACTATCCGAGTCTCGCCTTGCGCGAGAACTATGCAGCCCACGTAGGCGGATGCGTGGCCGTTGCACTCGACCCCCGTGGCCGGTATCTCGCATCGGGCGGGCACGACTCGATTGTCAACGTGTTCGATCTCTCAGAGTCGATCTGCGTGCGCACCATTACCAGCTGCGAGTGAGTTGTTGTTTTTCTGCTCATTCTTACGTCTGACTGGTGTGCAGAAACAGTATCAATGGGATCAGCTTCTCGCACGACGGTGAATACCTCGCTATTGCCAACTCGGGCACATACGTCGATATTGTGCGTGTTTCTCTCTTACTCGTGATCTCGGCTGACTGTCTTGTAGTGCGCCACGGAAACGGGTGCCTCAATGCACCGCGTCCCTGCGCTTGCACCTGCACCGACGGTAGCATGGCACCCTAGCAAGTACATTGTCGCGTATTGTGGTCAGACGCGTCTGCGAGAAGGTGGACCGCCACCTATGGCTGTCGTCAGTTTGTTTGGGTTAACGGACGCGTGAAAGAGGCTTTTTGTACACATATGGACTTGATTTAGGTAGAACACAAAAGAAAAAGTCGCGTCAATTGTTTGATCGCCGACGCGTCTTGTTCTCTTCCACATGAGTGAAATTGCACATTTTCGCCCTCCGGCCCAGCAACGCAACACCAAGCTCAAGTCAGCTGCATAGACACTGCTGCCATCCGTTCTTTCTGACAATAAATTTGCAGATATCAAGTTAGACAATGTGCAGTACGCGTCCACTGGTGTCGTGCAAATCGACCAAACTGCTCATAATATCCAACCAAAGAACTGCTCGAAACCGGAATCCGACGTCGTTGCCCAAGGGGAGAGGTTCAAAGTTTGTGGTCGATGCAAGATGTGAAAACTACACACCTTCTTGCGTACAAGTTCTAACAGCCACTCAGCGCGCGTTATTGTGATTCTAGATGCCGTTAGCCATTTCCTGGAAAGGGTCGTTCATCGCTGACCCTACAAACAGAGAAGAAGGATTGGCCAAAGCATAAACCGCGATGCGAGCTCCAGGCTTCGCAGAACGCCATGGCTGAAGAAGCGGATGAGCTGAATTTCGAATGGGCGCTTGGGCAGGCGCCCACTTTGTCGATGGGGGCGATCCAACCGCTGCTGGTGAGTCATTTAAATGTCTAGTAGTACGCGCCTACTAATTTTCTCGTTCCAGCACGAATGGGTTACGACGTACCGGCCCTTGCTCTGCCTTTCTCTCCTGTATGCTCAAGGACTGTGGGACCGCCCACCCTGCCAACATCCCTCAATCGACGAGCCGCAAGTCTTCTACGTCCCTCTATCCACGGTGCCGGGAATCTCAGAGCAGACAAAGGCGCGCGCTGCGTTCCACATTGGTAACAAATGTTTCTCGCCTTAGTCGGCCTAGTCTCGTATGCACTGAAGGTGCTGCCAGGAAGTGGGATGATCCGGGCGGTTTGTTCGCTTCGGCGATCAGAACCGACTGGTCAGGACGGTTTGTTCGCTTCGGCGATCAGAACCGACTGGTCAGGACGCGTGCCGCTGGGACGACCCAGCTGGCACGGCTCTGGCAGACCCTTCAGTGCCTGAAGGTGTCCCAAATATCATATGTAGGTGTGCGGTGGGTGGGACGAAAAACTAAATCTTGCTATGCAGCTGGAGAACACGAGCGCCGAGTCGGTGTAGTCGCGACCAACACGCGAATGCTTTGTTTGGTCGCTGCCGCGCTCGTGCCGGCCTCCTGCAAGAAACACTACATCCACGGCTCGTGCCTCGCGAGTGGATCCGTGCTTTTCTCGCCTTAGTCGGCCTAGTCTCGTATGCACTGAAGGTGCTGCCAGGAAGTGGGATGATCCGGGCGGTTTGTTCGCTTCGGCGATCAGAACCGACTGGTCAGGACGCGTGCCGCTGGGACGACCCATCGACAAGCTGTAGGCGCGTCCCCGAGGCACGCGGGACACCCCACGACCAAGCCTTCAGCTTGTAGTACCTAGCATTCATGTGTCTGTATTTACAAATCTAAAAATTCTGCGTGTAAGGGTGCTAGAATGTCGATCCGTCGCCAATAGTCCAAGAAGGCGTCCGACTTCCATCGACCCATCTCTTTCACGATCGAGGGGTTCACCCCCGCGAGGAGCAGCTGCGTTGTCCCGCCGATGCGGAAGCTGTGGCCGGTGAAGATTGGGAAGCCTAATTTCGACCAAATCTCGTTGCATCGGTCGAGGAACTTCTTGCGAGTGAGGTAGATGATTGTGCTCGCCGCGTCCGTGTGTGAGAACAGCGGTTCGTCGCTGGGAATGGTGTTTATGGAGAGGTGGGCCTCGACGGCTGCGATTGGGTCTGACCGGGAGCTTTGCCGGCAAAGCATGGCGTCGTCTCCCTTCTCGCGGTGTGTTTTGGTCCACGGGAGGTGCAGGATGCGTGAGCCTTCTTTCGTCGAAGGCGATTTCAAATCGGAGACGAGGGGAATGTGGCCAGCTTTGAAAGTGGTCTGGTTCGACGAGAGCATCTCCCCGATACGGAGTTGGCCCCAGAAGGCACAGCAGGCTGCTGCGAATACCACTGCGTCCTTCGGGTTGCTGTGGTTCAGGTGGGTGTCGAGGGCCAGTAGCATGGGCTCGGTCACCGGCGGTCTCGGGTTCTTCCTTGACGACGCCGGCGTCATGTGTTCGACTCCGCGGAGGGTGTAGCGTAGTCGGATGCCTCCTTTCCATTCAGCGTCGTTGGTAATGTGCCAAGCCTTGACTGCTGCAACTGCACCCCTCGCAGTTCCCCCAGAAATCTCGCCGGCTCTCGAAGCTGCGAACGCGCATAGTAGGAACTCGCCTGCTGGGAGTCTGAGCTCGTGTGCTATTCCTTCGGCGTCGCAGAACCGGTGGAAGGAGGCTAGGCCCGAGTTGTACTTCTTGAGCGTCGACTCTGCCCATGCACTTTGTATCGCCTTCTGTACCCTCTTTTCGGACTCGTTCGATAGTGCGTTCAGGCGTGGTCGCGATGAGGGCCGAGGTTTGTGTTTTGGTGCGAATGCGCCGTATCGTGTGCGGGCAAGGTCGGCGAGGGTGCTCTTTGCTGCTTCTCTGGCTATGTTTTCGATGTCGAGCATTGTAGTTGTGGTCAAGAGGAGTTGGTGCTGATCGCTTCATTATGCAAGTTACATTAAAATTGGTTCTCAGTCGGACTACAGTTCTTTGTATTTTACTGAATGCTCAATGTACTCTGTTAAGTGCTCTGGTATTCTTGGTGGGTTAGGGTAGAGTAGCTTCTTCGCTCCGAACTGCCCGCGGGAAGGGGCGTCTGCTAGGTTCTTGGCCGACTCCACCCATTCTATGGAGAACCAGATCTCGGCCTCCTGGTATAATCGCAGGATGTTTCGCAGTATCGCGTTTTCCTGAGCGTTATACGACTTGCCCGCCGCCAATGCCCCGATGACACCTTGGTTGTCGGAGCGCAGCTTGAAATGTGCATTGCGGATGTTGGATGCGATGATGGTGCGAAGGGCCAACTCGATGGCTACCATTTCACCCCACCCGATGCACCGTCCTGCCGAGAACCAGCCTGGTTTGTAACTCCATGCTAGCCACTTGCCGCGGAAGACAAAACCGATGCCCCAACTTGTTGATGCGTCAACGTAAATCTCGTCCGGGTCGGCTGGTGGAGGTTCCCGGATGTGGAGGGTTACATGGGGTTGGCTCAGGGTCTCGCGCCACCACTCGATGTCCTCCGCCACCTTTGCCGATATTGTATGTTTGACGAAATCGTTTCTGGCGTTTGCAAAGGAGGCGGACAGGCGATAGATCGTGACAAGGTGTGAGCGACCGAGCTTGACGACAAGGGAGCAGTGCTCGAGTGTGCCGACCACGTTCTCGGCCTCGGTCTTGGAGACTTTGGTCCCCGCGTTCCAGTGGGAAATCTTCCGTAGGTACTTCTGCCTCTTCAATTCTGGTAGCGAGACTGTACGCTCGGCGATGTTCCAGTCAAAGCCGATGTACGCGAAGAACGTCCGGAACGGGAAGTGTTTGTGCTCCTCCCACGGCCAGCCGAGGTCGTCTGCGACCTCGAAGAAGATCCTTTCGTCGTACTTGTAGACGAAGCGGCCAAAGGCATCGTGGCCCTCTGGGTATCGGAAGAACACGAAGTCATCGACCCATTTGAGGATCTCGTCGATGGAGAGGTATCTGAATATTTTGACCAGTAGATCAGCGATTCTCCCGAAGACTCCTGGTGCACTAGTCGCTCCGAACGAGAAGACATTGTCGAAGTAGACTTTGCCCTGCCACTCAATCATGAGCTGCGGGCGGTCTTCAGGTTTTGTGGGAACGATGCGAAATGCGCTCTTAACGTCGAATACAGTGGCTTCTGTGCCTCGTGGTGCACGGGCGATGATTATGTAGCATTGAGCGAAGGAGCCCCAGTCACACGAGAAATTATCCTTGTCTATCTGTGAATTGACAGAGGGTATAGCGGGGTTGTTGTATGGGAAGGAATGGTGGTTAAACATGCGCCATTTGCCGTGAGGTGGGTCCTTTTGCAGGCAGCCGACCGGCGAGCATCGAAATGGGCCTATTAAGCTCTCAAGAAATACTGGATCGAAGGGAGGTGAGATGCGTCCAAGTTGGCACTCGTTCAAGATGTAATTCGTGATAACGTCCGGGTGTTCAAGTGCGGACGTGAGATTCCGGGGTATATATGTCTGTCTCGTTCGCTGATTTTCGTCTAGGCCGTGTGCAAAACCTGTACGTATTCCTGCCGGGATATCGCTGTACTCCGCCTTGATGCCCAACTCGGCAATCCAGTGTTCCCACCGGTCTGCTTTGAGGGGCGTGACGATAGGGAACAGCTCAGAACGACGGGCAGTGTTGCGAAGAATGAGCAGGAGACGCGTAACCGGGAGCTCCGGCGCCACAGAGGGTGCAGAAGTGGTTGAATTTACATGGCCCACTGCTGCAACCTTCATTGGAGTTATAACGGAAGCACGGTCGAATGCCGTGGACTGGGGGAGTAAAGCCGCCTTTAGCGCCTCCGCGGATGCACCACTTCCCGTCTTGTGCCTGGCACTGCCTGCTTGCATGATCCGTCCCTGCGCAATACATGCACCGGTTGTCGGCGCGTGCTGTTGGTGGCGGTTGGCGTTGGCGAGTGGGGCCGTATGCGTCGTTCCGGCTTTTCGGTGCAAATTGGTCTCGAAATGGGCCATCGCGAAAGGAGCTTTTGCCCGGCGCTTGCAGGCGCTGGGCTTGTGCGGTATTGGTTCCGATAGCACGGATTTGGGCTTCCGTCCGTGTCTGTACGTCTTGCTGGTAAGCTGATTCCCATTTGTGCGGTTGCCACGCTGATATGTCGAAATGGTTGCGGACCCATTCTCGCACGACCATATTGTGGTACAAACGGCATGCGCCGAAGTGAGTCGAGAACTCCGGGCGCGTCCGCAGCTGTTGGAAATGTGTCCGGAATTGCTGGGCGATGAGGGGCGCGTCCCTACGGGGCATGTAGTATTCCTCGATAGCTTGTACGAGCGTATCGCCGGCGAGGACGAAATCTACCGCCGTAAGCGCTACGTCACCAGCCCCGTCGTTTTGCAGTTCCTTGGATACGAGTATCCCATCGCGCATGAACAATCCTCTCTCCTCTTTTCCCGTCCTCTCCGCCGCCTGCCGGCATTTGTCTGGTGTTAGTTCTGACAGCCAAAACATCTTTCGCAGGCCCTCCTCAGCATTCTTACGGAATGCGTTCGGGACGACCAATGAGAAGGCCGGTAGAAGGACCTTCCTCGTCGGGTCGTCGCTGGGGACAGCCGTACCCGCCCACAGCGTGCTCTGCCTCTCGTTCGGTGGTTTTGCTGCTCGTGCACCAGTCATGGGTGGAAGGGGGTGGAGGTAGTAATTGGCGCGCGGGGCGTTGGCACTGGTCTGCATGCCTGCTTACATCTTAGTCAGTCTCTGCGGGAATGCGGGCCGCGACGAGGGAATGCGGTGGTAATGGCTTTATTGGAATGCGTATGGAATGCGTGGGAATGCGTATGGAATGCGGAATGCGTAAAGATTGCGTAGGGAATGCGTAGGCAGTGGTGCGAGATCCGACGCTCGGGTCTG
Organism: Roridomyces roridus; assembly: GCA_029378245.1. Classification (NCBI taxonomy): domain Eukaryota; kingdom Fungi; phylum Basidiomycota; class Agaricomycetes; order Agaricales; family Mycenaceae; genus Roridomyces; species Roridomyces roridus. The sequence continues at coordinate 61,758 of JARKIF010000081.1, forward strand.
CCGCATGATACGGGGCGTAGAGGAGGAAGTTCGGGCTTACCTTGTTGTTTCATTAGGTTTTGCATGGCCGTTGTTGTCGCTGAGCTGATCAACTGCTCCAGCTGCGACTTCGTGAGCGTGACGCGCTCCTCGCCGTCGTCGTGAGTGCTCCGAATGTCGTTCATCGGGGAGTCTTGCGCCCAGACGCCTGTGGGTGGGCGTATCGCTCGCGACGAGGTTGGGGATAGCGGGGGAAACTCTTCTTGGGCGGCCATGTTGGCGCTGAACGCGACGCGACGGCCGTGGTTTGTGCCTGCCGATGCCGAAGCGATCGCCGCGTCTGCGTCGTGCAGCGAGAGAGCTGGAAGTGGTACACTCTTGCGTGGTTTCTTGGGCAGTCGTTGTGGTGTGGCATTCTGGCCGGGAGTCCGCTGTTGCTGTGTTCTCTTCCTGGTGCTAGCAGTGCCGGGTGTGGTCGTCCCAGCAGCCGATCGCGACCTGGCCCTCTGTCGTCCCTTGGCTTTCCGAGTAGAGTCGGCAAGCGGGGAGGATGCCGCAATGCTGGGTTGTGTCATCGGGGACGATTGAGCGTCGCCCTGCCTCGGTCCTGTTTCCTCCATGTCGCTGTCCGACTGTAGGGCCTGTTGTTGGGACGGGTGGTTGCTCGTCTCGCTCGCTGGCTGCCTGTCTTCCTCTTCCTCCTCTTCGTCTTCCTCGTCATCCTCCTCTTCTTCCGCTATTGTCTCTGTCCCGCCACCTCTGGCCACCGACGGAGCGGGTGTCCGTCCCGTTTGAGCCTTCCCTCCGCGGGGGGTCCCTCTCGGCCGGCGAGCCGTGGCTGCGGCGGGTATACGCTGGTTCATGAGTCTGCTTTGCTGGGTGATTTTGGTCGTCGCTAGCGTCTTGGCGGCTCGCGCTGGTGTCTCTGCCATTTCCGTGTATGTTGAGGGAACGAAAAACTAAATCTTGCTATGCAGCTGGAGAACACGAGCGCCGAGTCGGTGTAGTCGCGACCAACACGCGAATGCTTTGTTTGGTCGCTGCCGCGCTCGTGCCGGCCTCCTGCAAGAAACACTACATCCACGGCTCGTGCCTCGCGAGTGGATCCGTGCTGAACCAAGTGCAAGTCGTACCCATCTCCGAACTACGTGCAGCCGCGACGGACCGCACGCATCGCATGTACGACCAAGATTTGGTGCATATTATCAGCGACTTTGACCGGCACCTCGCGGATCGCCAGCGGGTGGCCGTGGCTGCTTCGGCGGCCCCTTTCTTCCGCATGTCGATGGTCCTTCATTCGGTTTACTTTCATAATGGGATTGGTGCGATGCAGTTTCACAAGAATTGGTATTTTGAGCATGATCGGAGGATGGATTATTCGGGGCAGTGGCAGCCTCCGGCTGGGGATTTGATTGGCTTGGGCTGTTGCAGGAGACTGTCGCTGCTGGGAAGGGTTGGAGTCGTTCGGATGTGAGCTTTTAGACTGCTAAGTTGCTTTTATTCTTCTTTATAGTCGCCAACCTTTTCTTCAGGCATACTACAACTCGAACATCGCAAACATCACCAATGAACACTCCCCTAATCAACTCTTTCTCTCGAAACAACCACATGTTAGATGTTACTTCATACGCCTCCCTCAACTCGATGGTCGACGTTATCGACCACCACTTCTCTCCATGGTATCCCATCGCCCCGTCCGTGCGTGAACGCATCATCGACGCTCTGGGATCTCCCACACAAGATGTGGTTCTCGCTCTTGTGGCTGACTTGTCTGCGGATCCCTCACATGCTCCTCCGGCACAATTCTTGAAGACGTTAATTATCGGGCATAGAGCGCTTCGTAAAAGTACGTGGGTTTACATCTATATCTATATGAGAATTCGGTAGCCTAATGACTTCCTTGGACAGTTGTGGCGAGACAGGATACAGCGGATGCACTTGAAGCAGTGACTCTGCAGATGCAGTCACTGAGTACCGATATGTAGCTCGTTCGCTCGTTCGATGTCTCGCTGGATTGCGTCATCAATAATGAAAATTTCCTTTCTTGGCCAAAAGCGTTGTACCTCCGAATTGGGACTTGACGGGTTTCATGCGTCAGGGAGGTATTGGAAAAATTTGCATATGCTTCATTGACCTGCAAGTATGCTTTTCCGTCGAAGAGGAACAGGCTCTCCCTCCCTTTCTCTCTAGATCCCTCCCATAAGTAGTCGCAGTACAGCATGGAAATCAAATGGCAAAAAGCATGCCAGCAGGAGAGACCGGAGCCACTGGGATACACTGCGCGATCTTTCGACCAATGGACAGGAAGTACCCGTCCTGATCATGAGTCCTCACTTCGGTCTTAAAGGCTCCGAGGGTGATCATTCCGATCCAAGGTGTATCCATTTTGAAATGGAGGGGTCTTGACATGAATAATCTATGTAGCTTGTTCAGCGTACCTACTACCGGGTTCGCGCTCACCGTCCTCGAACCAAACCGCTGCAAGATTAAAGCCTGGATTGGGACGGGAGCAGTAGGTTCGGCACCGCCATCAGCCTTGCAACTTGGTCTCGACCTCAATGTCGACCGCAGACCTTCGTGCGGAACTTACGCAACTGGACGCACAGATTCGCGAGCTCAAGGACGCTCTCGCTGCTGCCGAGAGTCGAAGAATTGCCGTACACCGACAACTACGCGAAATCGCGACTTTTCCCATCTTGGTCCTACCTGTGGAGATGACAACGCAGATATTCACCCACTGTCTTTTTACCAGAGAAGAGTTCCTTGACCGTGGCCGGATTCCCCGGAACGAGCGACCGTTGCAATCGCACGAACCCCCGCTCGTCTTCTTGGCGGTCTGCCGTGCCTGGCGGGAAATTGCTCTCGCCACGCCAGCGTTGTGGTCGGCCTTTCGGATGCTATTCGACACCATTCGAGTCCGACGCTACACACATCCGGAACCCGCACGCATCGAGAGCTATATCCATCAGTGGCTGGGACGCGCAGGGCAACGACCTCTTTCTCTCACATTGGGGATGCAGTGTTACTGGTATCAGAATTCGGTTCGGGACATTTATGACAAGTTCCTTCCTCTCCCACGGATCCGGGATATAATCCATTTATACGCTCCTCGTATTGCGTATCTGGAATTGTATTGCAATCCCGATCAGATTCGCGAGCTGGCGTTGGACACGGTTCCTTTCCCCATGCTGCAGCATGTCTGCATCAAAAACGACGAGAGCGTCCCCTCGGAATCGGTCGAGGTCTTTAGTGACGCACCTCAACTCACACATCTCAGCCTGGCATATTTGGCCTTCCCCTCCTCCTACGTTTTTCCCGCGCTTCAATTCACGAGATTCGAAGGCGAGCTAAATAATTTGGCGATCTTTGCACTCGCTCCGAATCTTATCGAGGCCAACTGTCGGCCGGGCGAAGATTGCGAATTTCCATCTTCTCCGATCACGCATGCGCACCTTCAGTCCCTGACCCTCTCAAGGCCATGCCCATATACGATTTTGGAACCCAAGGACATCCTACCGTATTTGACCCTCCCCGAATTGCGGACATTGGATATATCTGCTCAAAACACGACGGCAAACCCGGCCTCCATATCCGAGTTTGTGCATCGTTCGGGTGCGCGCCTCCTGACTCTGGTGCTCTCGGTCCAAGGTTACAAGTTCGAGGCCCAACCGGAGGATGTTTCCGGTGAATGGGAGGAGTGTTTCAGGGGGTTGCGGAATATACTGGAACACCTCATCGTGTGGCCATCCGAGCCATTTTTGAAGATGATTCTTCAGAATAATATTCCCATACTCAAGTCTCTCACCATCCACGAGGCGCCGCAAATACCCTATGAGCTCCTGTGTGAAGGCCTGGGCAAGCGACACTCAGACCTAAAGTCGTTTCGCATCTCTTTCCAAGAAGGCGGCTTTCTCGATGAACTGGTGTTTCCAAAAACTAGCCTGGAAAATCTCCCTTGGAGGTGTACAGCCCTTTACTACTTTGCCCAGTTGGCCGAAAGAGGGATGAGTATCCAAATTGATTCGGGTGGGACTCGGAGTGGAAAAACGACTCGGGTCAACTTGATTGGGTGTGTGCTGTGAATTGTGCCGATTGCGTTGGACTTACAGTGACTTTCTCAATCAGTTCCTCCTAGTACACTGTACCACTGCATGACGCCTCAGGCATGGCGCACGGCTAAAGTCTCCCCAGGGCCAATTCGCTCGCTGGACGAATCACGCCACCCCAGTAGAAACAGCGAGTTTAGACCTCTGTTGGCCTGGCCGGGTGTCCTAGAAGATGCAATAGAAAGTTCTTACTTCACACCCTCGAGCGGACTGCGGAAGTACAAGTTGGCGGAGGCGGAAGCGTGTATCAGTGGCTGTCCATGCGGCATTTCCCAAAACGCACAACGTTGCCTGGTCTTCAATATGTTCTCAAAAGTTGGGTTCCTTGGTTCTATATAAATATCTACGTGTAATGTAATAAGTTACGCCTCAAACGACCGCTTCACAACTTGGCCTTGCCCTGCGCAGCCGCCCGCTCCTGCGCCTGCTTCTCCCTCCACAACAAATTCCTCGGAAACGCAGCAGAGAGTAGATCCTCAGCGATCATGGTGACGAATTTGTCCTTGACGACAGTGGGCACACGAACGAACATGACCATGGCGCCTTCGTTCGAGTCCCACGTCCCATCAGGATGCTGCGACGGCGGGGCCTGGAAGAACCGCGCGTAGCCGGCAAAGGCCCCGTACAAGACACACCGCGTGCGTTCGGGGCCGTAACCAAAGTGGAAGTTTTTCAATACGACTCTGTGGGTGAAGATGAGCGAGCGGAAGAATATGGAGACGCCCAGACGCACTTGGGCATGGAGTTGATGACAAAGGTACCGTCGTCCGACCAGAACTTGTGCTCCTTGGCTTCTTTGGACTGTTGTTCCCAAATCGGCTCACTGACGGCGACGATGCGCTTAACATGCTCGTAATTGCGAGTGTCTTTGAGGGATTGGCGGATGGCGAGAGCGATGGAGCCAATGGAGGACGCCTCGTCCAAGGTCATTCGGTCCGTGAAGGCCTGGAAGATGGCGTTGCCGACAGCATGCCACCCCGGGATGCGCCACTCGTCTGGGCCCAGAGTTTTGGGGTTGGCAATGCCACGGTACTAAATCGTTGTTAACGCAGCAAGGACGACCAAACAGACGAGACCCACACTGAGCATACTCGACACCTTTGTGATGGGCGTGGGCAGAACACGGTTGAGCGTCGTGATCACATACGCGCTCAGTGCGTCTTGTGCGGACGATTTTGTGCCCTTCCGCCCAGGATGCGTGTCTGCAACAGCGCGGAACTGCTCAATTTGCTGAGCGGTGAACATGATGTCAACCTGCGACGTGCTGCCCATAACACCACCAACCATACCCATCCACTCGTCCATCGGGTACAACACCTTGAGATGTGGCAGGAATCGGTCGATGAAATCGGCCGTGGAAGGGTTGTCGTTGAGTTCTGGTGGTGGGGCGGTGCGGTACTTCTCCCATGTAGGAGTACCGAATGCCGGTTTTTTACCCTGGTAGTATTGCGATACGGCGTAGATGAATTGGTATACAAACTCGCCATCGCCTGGAAAGTGTCAAATAAAGGAGAAACGAGCGGGCGAGTGACAGACCAAGCATATGGCAAGACGACCATCCCAGAGTCGTCTCGTTCGTTGTACGGCAGTATGTCATTTTGACGCGCATTAGCGGTTCGTCCCACTCGGGCTCGGACGCCCCAGAAATGTCGCCGACGCAGGTGTCAATCATGCGTGCTGGGGGCGCCTCTAGATATTCGTAATGGTTGAAAGGCTCGTCCGTTTCAACAAAGGCGACGGGCACGCCGCGCTTGCCGTGGCCAATCTGCAGCAGTGATTAGGAGACGAAGCCTCATAGCAATAATAAGCCCATACCGTCCAGTCATGGCCTTTAGTTCGCAGACGACCCGAAGAGTGAGGGTAGTAAGTCAAGGCATCTTTGAAAGCCTTGAGGAAGCGTTCCTCTTCTATAGGGCCGGGGACCGTGTCCGTCAAAGAGATCTGGTCAGAAATTGAGAATCCTCAAAACTCGGTCGGAGAAAAGACTCACTTCAAAGTTAATACGTTCCGTCCCGGGTAACGGAAGTGGGAATACTGTCCGGACAGTTTCGGTATCATGAGGGGTAACCCAAACTGCAGGGTTGCATGTATGTATTCAGAAGCACGTCTCCGAGATGGAAGCTGCCAGCTCACCGATGCGTGGTTCCGGGTCGGACGACATTTTCGAGAAGAGGAGGATGGTGGTATCGTCATCGTTATGTGTTGGCAAATATGGAGAAGAGATTGTACGGGCGCTGCACGACTTGCCTGATCGAGATCTGTGCCGATCGACCTCATTGCTTTTTGATCCAGCGCGCTATGGAAACTTGGGGATCGTCGGTTGAATGCAAAAACGACTGCCTTGTGGAGCGACGAAGACCACTTGACATTTGGGTCACGGTCGACACTGGGCCAAAGGTTCTGCGGACTCGACACGACCGGGGCACATGCAGCGGGTCGCGTATTAGTCGCGTGTTATTCGAGGAGCATGGACCGTCGTTTGCCGTCGGGATCATGACCATGGTGGCATTATGAGAATTGAGATTATGAGGTCGTGTTGAGTCGTGTTGTTTGTCGTCGCTTGCCATGTATGATGTCGGGACGGTGGTGCCGAGGGTTAGCAATAGCACCACTGCACCCCTATAGCCCAATTGCACACCCTACACTGTCTTCATTGTACGACAGCCATGGCTTCAAGACCGCTCAATGATGAGGAAGTCCTCAACGAGATGAACAAGATGGTCCGCCTTTGCTCAACTGCTCTGCGCGCCGACTGAACGGAATCCAGGTAGCATTTATCAAGCAGGAGGCCATGGAGAAGGCCCGTGAAATCCGTGTCAAGGCCGACGAAGAGTTTGCTATCGAGAAAGTCGGTTAAACGGCTCTCAAACTCGCTGTTGGTCCCTAACTTGTTACCCAGGCCAAACTGGTCAAGCAGGAGCAGCAAGCCATCGATGCTCAGTACGAGAAGAAGCGCAAGGGTGCTGAGGTTGCTCAGAAGATGTCCGTCGCCGTCGTGTCTTTCCTTTCTCTCAGTTATGCTTATATTCTCTTAGCGCCCAATCCACATTAACCAACAAATCCCGCCTGAAACTGCTCCATCGCCGTGAAGAACATCTACAAGATCTCTTCTCTACTTCCCGGGCTTCCATCCTTGCTTTAGCGAAAGACGGCGGGCGCTATGTCCAGTTCCTCGAGGGCGTCATCGTACAGGGATTCCTGCAGGTCATGGAGCCAAGCGTCATTGTGCACTCACGGAAGCGTGACGTCGAGTTGGTCCAGCAAGCTGCAAACGGCGCCGCAAGCACGTACAATGAACTCAGTGGACGCAATATCTCGTTTGAAGTCGAGGGGTCGCTAAGCGATGATGGGTGTGTCCGCTCAGCCGTCATTCTCAAGTTATGCTAAAATTCGCCGCCAGTGCTGGTGGGGTTAAACTTGTCAGTGGCTCCCGGCGCATCATGCTTGACAATACGCTGGACGAGCGTTTACGTTTGCTGGAGGATAGGGTTTGTATTTCCCACTTGCCGCATTCAAATCGTTCATCGTTCTTCCTTAGATGCTTCCAGAGATCAGGAAAGACCTCTTTGGTGCAAACCCGAACCGCAAATTCTATACCTAATGTCGAGGAGTGTAATGAAATATTTAGATTTGTGCGCGTCCTCATCACCCAGTAATAGCTAATGCGTTTCGGCCCGAATCCCGGCCAAGACGAGAATTGTTGGGTGTGGCATTGACGATTATGGAACGCTCCGACGTCTCCCTCTTGAAATCGCGCTCTCATCAAATCACACTTGGCATGAGTCAAAAGGCTGCTCTTTTGTTTCTCTACGATCTATACATGAAGCATGGAAAAACGAGTGGATTCAACACATCTACGACAAAACCCGCAGACGGTTGTTTTAAATACATAAATAAAATAAAAAATCGGGGATGTAATGTATTAGAGTCAGGAGAACGCGCTCAACTTAAGACAAGGGGCAGATCTGCTCCGAGTCCCAGTTGGTAGCACCAACACCCTGGATGACGAGGAGCTGGTTGGTGGGGTCGATCTGCTGCTTGATGCTAAGCAGACGGTCGTAGTGGTATCCCCAGTTGGCAGTGGGGTAGTCGGGGACGAGGAGGTCGGGCTGAGAAAGCGTGTCGTCAGTCGAGGCTCGAAATAGAGAGAGCAAGCCAGGAAACTCACCTCGTTGAGGTACTGTCCACCGTCGGCACCGGTCAGGTCACGGAGAGGAGCCAAGAGGTCGGTAACACCCGTGCGGATGGCGTCGATCGCGGGCTGGGTGGCGTTGTCGGCCCAGGCACCGAAGATGGAGATGTCGCAGAGGGACTTGCGCCAGTTGGGGTGCATGGCGTTGAAGTCGGGGTCAGTCTGGGCGATCACACCACCACCGACGTGCCTGAATAGATGTCAATAAAAGATACGATCGCAAAAAGGGAAAAACGCACTGGCCAATACCGGCGGGCATGGCAGCAATGGCCTCGGCCATAGAGTGCGATTGGGTGGGGTCCTCGAAGAGGGCGCGGGGAAGGAGCCAAGACGCGGTGTCAACGCCAGAGCCGGAAGTGCCAGCGCCAGTGTAGTTGAAGCCGATAACATCGACGGGGTCGAGGATGTTGGCAACGAACCAGCTCTGGTAGTTGGGGTAGGTCAACGTGGCGTCGGTCTTGATCGTAACACCGGGAATGCCCTTGGCAGCCTCGATGAAGGGGCCCATGGTGGAGTTGCCCTTGTCGTTGTCGCCGTTGGGGAGGAGGTACATGAGGGCGAAGTACGCAGAGGCCTCGAAGGGGTAGTACCCGGACCAGCCAGCGTCGGTGAGGGCGGGCATGGCCTGCTGGAAGGTGTCGACGAGGTCGACGAACGAGTCGGTGCCGTTGGTGAAGGCCTCGAAGAAGTAGGCATAGATGGGGGAAATCTCGTGGGCCTTGTGGACGAGACGGGTAGCAACACCTGTGGGTATGGTGAGTGAGCAGTCAACAGCAGCAGAAAAGTCACGAACCGAAGGACGGGCCTCCTCCACCACGTGCAGCCCAGAAGAGGTCGGTGTTCTGGTTCTTGTTCACGGTGACCGAAGTGCCGTTGGGGAGGACAAGGTCGATTTCGAGCACGTTGTCGGAACCTAAGACGCAATAATGAGCATGGATGGAAGCGAAACAAACGAGAAAACGCACCGAAACCGTAGGTGGGGGAAAGGATGTTGTGGCCACCACCAAGAGGCCATCCACCACCAGCACCGACGGATCCCTCGGGACCGATACCACCGGCGACAACGACGTTGTTGTCAGAGGCGAAGCCGTAGGCCTGAACCCACTGGGTACCGGGAGAGACGGAGACGGCAGGGAAACCAGAGTCCGAACCGTCGGCGTACTTGAAGCTGGGGGAGAACTCCATGCCCTGGAAGTTGTGGGTCCAGATCATGAGCGAGCCAGGGCCAAGACCACGGCCAAGGAAGTCGTGCCTGTGTGAGATGAATGAGAAAAAAAAGTCGAGCAAAGAGAAGATGAAAAGACGAACCCAGTGTTCTTGATCTTCACCTTGAGGTTGCGGTCGTACGCAAACTTGAGAGCCAACTCGATGTCCTGGACGGTGGTGGCGTTGATACCGAGAGAAGGAACACGTCCCTGGCCACAAGGCGAGGTGCGGTTGGTCGTGATGTCGCACGCGGAGCCATCAAGGAACTCCCAGTTGTCGGACTGCTCCGCACCGGGCTGGTTGGAACGCCAGATGGAGTCTCCGGCATTCTGCAGAGCAGCATTGCAGAGAGCGGCGTTGTAGTTGGGGTCGTGGCAGTAGTAGCCGGCAGGGAGGACATTAAAGATGGGGTGGGAGAGTTGAGCGGAGAGGGCGGCCCACTCGGAAGAGCTCGGCCAGCAGGAGTCACTGGACGTGCATTTGCAGCCCGCGGCGGCTGTGGGGGCAGCGGATGCGGCGGAAGAGGTGGCGGATGGTTGAGAAGTGGTAGAAGAGAAGCGGATCGAAGGTCCTTGTTTGGCGGCAGAAGAAGCAATAAGTAAAGAAAGGAACAAGGACACCGAGGAAGGGGAAACCATGGTGGCGGATTATGGGGACCAAAGCGAGTATCCAGAGCCTTTATAGCCATACTCGAAATTTGTTTTTGGAACGCGACCAGATGCGGACTGCCGGATTTGATCTGAAACATGAGTCGATCCGTTACGCCATCAGTTAATGACGGTGGTGCCGCAGAGGACAAAATTCGGCTATGTTAGCGGCCTCGAACGTTGTGTGGAGCGGAGAGTGATTATTCTTGCGGGTTACGGGGATAGAGACGGCAGTCCATCACGACGGAGGGTTGACGGAGGGAGAGAGCGACAAGGACTGAGATTCGAGAAGCTCGGGTCTGGGGGTTCTCAAGGCCTCGAGAAGCCATCGAGAAACATGACCTGGATAGAAAACAGCGAGGCGTGGAACGAAAGACTCGTGCGGGAGTGGGGCTGGACACAGGATTTTCCTTTGTAGTTGTTTGCTGATATCTGATAGCCTCCTCTGATAGCCTCTGATAGTCCGATTTCGAGGCACTGAAATTTTGAATTCGCTCTTTATCCCACGTGCGAGCACTGGATGACTTGAACATTTAAAATTCTATTGTAACGGCCGGTAAGAAATTTAGGCAGTCAGGAAGCCACTGTGTGACGAAAACCAGCCGCACTGGTAGTGGGTGTTTGAGTTCAGAGCACTTGGTGTTCAGGTTAGCGAAACGGGGGGGATGAGGGGGAATGTCCAGCCTCCGACGGCACCGGCCCGCGCGAGGCGCCGAAAAAAGGTACCACCGTGTCTAGTGATTTTCAGGGACAGATCCGGGAAACGGGTGGGCGTTCCTGGGCCAGGGACCCACTAAAAACGTGCGGAAACAGGATAAAAGTGGCACCCTTGGTTATTTAGAGGCACTAGACGACCTCGGTAGCTTGAAGAACTCGAGTATGCAGAGAATCCAACGAGAATACATCAGCTTCGTATCCAAGCAAACCGACTATCGCAAACAGGTATGACACGGCTGAAGTGGGCGGACTTCTCGAGGACCCAAGAAGGATGGTCGGACGTTTAACTTTAAGGATAGTGTTGTACGAGCTCGAAAGAAATAAGGAAAGGATGTAATTATTAATTGTCGAGGTAGACGCGACATTGAAGATATCACGAAAAGCGATGGGCACGAAAACAAGTTGAACAAGAGAGCGTAAAACCGCCAAGACGTAGTGTCGCAATCCGGAAGAGGACAGAGGGCGGTGTCGGGAAGCACAGCGAGATGCTGGCACTGACAGTCCGGCTGCGAGAGAAGGCTCTATCCCCCACGCCGTCCTGTCGCAGCTTGATTCAGAAAGTACAGCCGAGCCGAGGAAGAAAATAACCTCAAGACACCGAGGCTCCGGGCCTGGACAGTGGACTTAAGGATCGGCGATGGTGATGGATGTCGAATTCAAGCTATTATGCCTAAATGGGAAATGCCATGAGCACCGCCACTGATAACAGAGTTTGATGAGAACAATTCGCCAAATTGACTTTTCTTTTCTCCTCAACTTACGTGGAAGAGGCTTGTGGATAATGCTTCAGGGTAAATCACATACATCTGAAGGTCGTCCTGAAATTCAATTGGAAACTTCAGAGTGTTGCCCGCCCGCCCCTTTAGGCCAATAACAGAGCCGTAATAACGGCTTCAAGGAAGAATCGACACATGGCACAATTTTTCCATCACCGAGCTTGACCAGGCTTGAGCGAGATGAATTCTGGACTGTTCTAGGTGAGTGGGTGAATACCACGTGAAATTGAAACTAGATTCTATTTTGTGTGTCGTATAAGAAACGCCAGGTCGAAAGGTACCATAGGGACAAGAAACGAACGAAGACACGTCCCTAGACACAGAAAATGCGTTCCAAAGTTGGTAGGACGATTCAGAAGGACGCAAACTCCAAAGACATGTCAATCGAAAACATGTAACAAGCCAGAGAGGTTTTGTTTCAGGGGACTGGGCCGCCTGCTGAAGACTCTACTGTCGGTGAAAAACTTAAAGCAAGACAGAGGTCTGCAAAAAAAAAAAAAGCATCGGCTTCTTCCACCGGGAGCCGGATACATCACCTCCAACACTGAGCGTAAGACGGGCCGTTGAAACCTGATCACTCCGAGTCTCGATCCGCCTTTCTCTGGTATGCTGTAGTGGGTGGAGTATTCGATTCAACGAGGTGATCGACTCCAAAATAACAGCTGGATTCAAGTCTCGTCCCGTCTCGAAGGCGGGGCGATGTGGATGGTTTGCGGATATCAACCATGAGATTATGTGATCCGTCAATCAACGCCCGCTTCATGACTTGCCTTTACCAACCATCCTTTAACTACAATGGACAAACACGGAATCAGGACACCTCTCCCTAATGTCCGTCGTCGAAACCCTCTCCTCCAAAGCCGCCACCATCCTTGCGGCTGCCGCCGCCGCCGCGCGCCTCCCACAAGTCTCGGCGAGCCGCGAGACGATTCTCCTCGCGATTGCCGGCCTCGTCGCCCCTTACCTCTTGAGTGTGATTCAGTACCGTAAACGCAGCAAGGGCCTCCCATACCTTCCTGGCCCGCCCCCGAACCCCATACTCGGTAACTTGCTGGACCTGCCCATCAACCACTCCTGGTTGGCTTTCGACAAATGGCATCGCAAATACGGTAAATCCTATTGCCCGACTTCTTTTTTGGGGAACGGAACTAAATACCGCGTTCTGAAGGTGATGTCGTCCACATTCGCGTGCTCGGCACGTCTCTCGTCATCATTGGGTCTATGAAGGCCGCCTCCGAGTTCTTCGACAAGCGGGCAAAGACCTACTCGGACAGGCCAAGAGCGCCCATGATCAACGAGCTGTGCGTCTATTTTACTGTATCACCAAAACTTCCGCTGACTTGCTGTAGCATGGGTCTCGGAGAGTGGTCCATGGCTAACATGAACTACGGCGAAAAATGGCGCCACCACCGCCGCACTTTCACCAACTACTTCCGCGAAAACACCATGCACAACTACCATCCCGTTCTCCTCAAGGAGACCCGTGGTCTGCTCAAACGCTTCCTGGACACCCCTGATAACTTCCATGCTATCGTTCGTCTGTGAGTCCTAGTTTCGCTGCTTGTACTCGCCATGTTCATCCTTTTCCTTCCAGGGCATTTGCGGCCGAGATTATGAGCATCACCTACGGCATCCCCGTTAACGACTTCGACAACGAGTACATCGAAATCGCCGACAAGGCCACCAGCGCCGTCGCCCAGGCAGCCGTTCCTGGTGCTTTCCTTGTAGACTTGTTCCCAATGCGTGAGTACTGCAGCAATGATACCAACGTCGACTCACAGTTGCTTTCAGTTGCATACGTCCCGAGTTGGTTCCCAGGAGCCGCCTTCAAACGCAATGCTGCCAAGTGGCGCGAAATTAACGAAGTGATGCGCACCAAACCCTTCTACGCGGCCAAGGCTGGCTGGGTGCGTAACCTCCTGGCTTAGTTTCTATATCTAACATCGGCTTTCAGGAGGATGGCACTGTCAACCCCTCCATTGCCGTCAGCATGCTCGACGCGCTCCCGGACAACGACCAGCGCGCCGTGGAGGAGGAGGTCGCTCTGAACTCCACCGCTGTCGCTTACACTGGTGGAACTGACACGGTACGTCTTACCCTCTAAATACTGTCCTCTCTCTCATCGCAATCTAGACCGTCTCTGCGACCACCACCTTCCTTTTTGCCATGGCCGCCAACCCCGAGATCCAGCGCAAAGCTCAGGAAGAGATCGACCGTGTTGTTGGCCAGTCACGTCTCCCCGACTACGGTGACCGCGAGCTGCTGCCGTATGTCAACGCCATCTGCAAGGAGGTCATGAGATGGCAAGCTGTTACTCCTCTTGGCGGCGCGCGTGTTGCCAACGAGGACGACACCTACAACGGCCACTTTATCCCCAAAGACTCCATCATCATCGGCAATGTCTATTCCATCCTGCGTGACCCCGTCGAGTACCCGCAACCCGACGTCTTCCGCCCTGAGCGTTTCCTCAAGGACGGGGAGATCAACAAGGCGGTCCGCGACCCCGCTCTTGCTGCCTTTGGTTTCGGTCGTCGGTAAGTCATTATTCTTTTTTGGCTGCCAGCTTTGATACCAAACTCCTGCTAGTATCTGCCCTGGCCGTTTCTTCTCCGACGCCTCACTGTACATCCTCGTCGCTTCCGTGCTCGCTGCCTTCACTATCTCGCCACCGCTCGACAAGAATGGCAAGCCGGAAAAGATGTCGATCAACATGGCTGGCGGTGCCATCTCTCACCCGCTGCCGTTCGACGCGACGATCAAGCCGCGGTCAAAGGCGATGGCTGAGCTTGTTCGCGATATGGAGATCTAATGTGCTGGCACGTAACCTGGGTCCTGGGGTATTTTATTTATTTGCACACATAGAATCTCAAGAGTATTGTACGGTCAAGTTAGTGCGTGAATATAATGAGCGGATTCTCTCTTTGTTGGAGTACTTGGTTCACGGAGAAGAGCGAGCTAAAGTTGGGTAACCGGACCGATCGGCGAGTACAGGCTACAAACATGCACTGAACACGCTGCACTCTTCTCTTACTTGAACGACCATGGCGGGACGGTACGTTGCCCAATATTCTGCCCGGGTTTATTGTTCTAACAACCCGTCTGAACAGATTGACTCCATACCCACACCACGACAATATGAATATGCCGCTTTCGTACGGCGGCGGTTTCAAGCCAGAACGCGCCTTGAATTCCCAATACCGGGATAGCACTAGCAGGAGGATGTCTAGGCGCTCGATATCCAGCGGCTTTCCGTCAGGCGCTGCACATTCAGCAGTCCAGAGGCAGTATAGCACGAGCGCTGCTGTACCTGGAGGCATGGTGCGAAATGCCAGCCTGGCAGGACTCGGAGGCTTCCCTGGTGGCCATGGCGAGCATCATATCCCGCGTGCCGCGAGGACACCGCAGAATTCCCCGTTCCTCGGGAGGGCGCAGCCTTTGGGCATACAGATTCAGCCGCAATATCGCGGCACCTCCCCATCACCACTCGCAGCCCGATCGCCTGTGTCGCCCCGGATGCCCATGACCAATGTTTCTCCCCGTTCGCCGCACTTGCCACCACTGCCACCTATTTCGCCGAGGCCGGTTTCACCTGGTCATCCGCAGGGCTCGTACGGACGGCGATCGCCCGGATATGGACAGGATCTTGGATATCAGGACCCTTATTCCCCTACATCGAGCTACGCGCAGGCGCGTAGCCCGTCACCTTATAGTTACACTGCGTATGGACATGGAAGTGGCCACCACCATGGGCATGGACACCATCATAGGCACCATAGGTCGAGGTCGAGGCCATCGTCGGCGGCAAACGTCAACTACACATCCGTCCCTCACCAGTCGCAGTATGGCAGCCACTACACGAGGACGCAGCATGTACCATATGTGCATGGCCATACCTCGCATGTAGGTGTGGTACGCCGACAGCACCATCATGGCAGTGGGAGTAGGGAAGCGGCGTTCGTCGTTGAGCCCTCCGATTCGGGCTCCGAGGCGTCTTCTCACTATTCCGGAGGATACGATAGCGATTCGTTCTATTCGGGTTCAGATGGTGGTGAAAGCTTTTATTCCGACGACGAGTATGAGTATGATAGCGGGGGATGGTCTGACGATGATGGATACTACTCGGACGACTAGGGAGCGACTTGATGTGGCTACAGAATACATTAGGCATTGTACTTATTGGACTCGAGCGCACGAAAAAGGCATACTTTTGCAAGTCTCCTGAGAATAGGAAACCCTTGCTCGCCATGAACTGGTCCAAAGTGTCTTCCGGGTCTTGCAGGCGCGTCCGATGACCATCGCGACTGAGCGACCCGTGTGCTTCCAGGAAATAAATGAACGACGGGTTCACAAATTCAACGTCCGCAGACCAATGCTCGAGCTTCAAGAGGTCTTTTTGTGAAATTATCGGTCTGGAGAGATTGCGAGTAGCGGCGAATGTCGGGGCGAAAGTCCATTCCGACGGTAGCGAGCTGCGTCGCTGAGCGAGCAAGTGAGTGTGAAAGACGAGTTGTCGGACCACCGCGCCGACGTGATGCGACGACTTATCTCCGTCTTCTGTGCTATCTATAGTGCTGCCGCGAGCCGAGTTAGAGTTGGCTCGAGCTGATGGGCAATCAAGCTCGGTGCAACTCGAGCTGATGCGAGCTCAGCTCGAGGCAGCTCTGAAGTCATGTCCCAATTGGGATGAGCATCTTCTCAACACTTTCCTGGGTAAAATTGGGCCGAAGGAAACTCAGTTCTTGCTAGGAATGCTATTTCTCAACACCAGGTTGTCTGGCAGGGTAATTTTGTGCTGCGGAAGGACGGACAAAGGACGGGTCTCATTTCTGTAGCTCAGTGATATTGCTTGACAACGGCAGGAGATGGTGGCAACGACGCACAAGGCCGCAGCCTGCCATTCGGGACTGTTCCTGATCTGGCGGAGTCGGCTCGAGTCGAGCCGAGCTCGAGGCACCCAATTAGGCAATACAATCAGCCCGAGCCCAACTCGACTCGAGCCGACTCTGGCTCCCGGCAGCACTAGCTATCTAATCTAAAACAGGCCAGCGGGGACGCAAGACACGAGAATCCACCACCCCACCCAATTCAAGCAAAGGTTGGGGTACCTTCCCTTCCTCTGGTCGGAAGATGGCGCAGTGTATCTCGGTGGCTCCGGGCTCTCCTGTTAGCATGACGTCTTTTTTGCGATTGTTTTCCGACAATGGATAGATTGTTTTAACTTTTGTCAAGTAACGAGATCTTTATATCGCATCTATATACGAGGAGGCCACGACCAGCGCAGCGCAACGTAAAAGGTGTAGGCGGGTGCAAATGGAGGATCGTCATGAGCCAGCAGCCATAATCGAGCTGGGATTAGTTCAATGAGCAGTGGCATGTCGATGGAGCTGCAGCAGCCAGAATGAGGCGGAAGCGGAAGCTGCGCGACTTGTTCCATAAGTCGAGGGAGGGAATGAGGGGCGTCTGGTGCCATCCTCATCCTTGTCGTGGTCAGGGTGTGGGGAGCGTTGCGGGAGGTCACATTGTATGGCGGAGAGGACTCGGAAACCCGCCGAGGCCAACAGAGATCTGAAGTCGCTGTTCGTAGGTCGTCCAGCGAGCGAAATCGCCCTGGAGAGAGCCCGGGCGTCGTACAGTGGTATTAGGAGGAACTGATTGGGAAAGCCATGTTCTGATCGCCGAAGCGAACAAACCGCCCGGATCATCCCACTTCCTGGCAGCACCTTCAGTGCATAAGTACGAGACTAGGCCGACTAAGGCGAGAAGGTAAGTACGGCGCAATCAGTACAAATTCAGAGCACGCACCCAATCAACTTGACCCGAGTCACTTTTGTTTCCCCGCCCCAGCGACCCGGCCTAAGCGAATCAATCTGGATGCTCATCCCCAACTGGGCCAACTGGTCCAAGCGATGAAGAACTGAATCCTCGAAGAAGGCGCCCGCTTGAAAGGAGATGTGAAACGTCTTTAGGTGGGATCTTCGCGCGTCCAGGCGGTTAATCAATAAATTATAGGGCATTTGCGGCGCCTCGTGGATGATGAGAGACTTGAGCGTCGGAAAATGACTCTCAAAAATCAGCTCAAAAATGCCTTGGTTGGCCACACGATGAGGCCTTCGAGTGCATCCTGCAAACATCGGAAGCACGCCTCCCATTCATCATACACCCATTCGGAACCATCCTCCTGGTGGGTCTCATTGACCACGAGCACCAGAGTCAGCAGGCTCGCACCCGAACGACGCACAAACTCGGATATCGAGGCCGGGTTTGCTGCCGTTTTGTAAGCGGATAGATCCAATGTCCGCAATTCGGGGAGGGTGAGATACGGAAGGATGTCCATGGGTTCCATAACCATATTCCGGTCATGACACTGGGGACCCGAGAGGGTTAGGGACCGAAGACGCGCATGCGTGATCGGAGAAGATGGAACTCTACAGGGATCGGTTGTCCGACAGGTGGCCTCGATGAGATTCGGAGCGAGTGTAAGAATCTCCAAATTGTCCAGGTAGCCTTCGAACTTGGTGAGTTGAAGCGCGGGAAGGACGTAAGAGGAGGGGCAGGCCAAATATTCCAGGGTGAGTTGTGTGAGTTGAGGTGCGTCACTGAAGACCTCGAGTGGTTCCGAGGAGGGGAAGCTCCCGTCGCTGTCGTCGCTTGTGATGCAGACATGCTGGAGCATGGGGAAAGCAACCGTGTCCAACGCCAACTCGCGAATCTGCGCTGGATTGCAATACAATTCCAGATACGCAATACGAGGAGCGTAGAGATGGATTATATCCCGGATGCGTGGGAGAGGGAACTTTTTATAAAGCGCCGGCACAAAGTAGCCTTCCATCCCCAATGTGAGAGAAAGAGGTTGGTGGCCGCCTGCGCGTCCCAGCCACTGATGAATATAGCTCTCGATTTGTGCGGGTTCCGGCCAGTGTGGGCGGATGTTGTCGAATTGGCGGATGGTGTCGAAGAGCAACCGAAACGCCGACCACAAAGCCGGTGTGGTAAAAGCAATGTCTCTCCAGCGATGGCAGACCGTCAAGAAGACGAGCGGGGCTCGAACTCGTTCAACGGTCGCTCCAGGGCAACCAACTCCTCTCTGGTGAAAAGACAGTGGGTGAATATCTGCGCTGTGATCTCCACGGGTAGCGTCAGGATGGGAAAAGTCGCGACTTGGCGCAGTTGCTGTTGTACGGTAGCTCGCCGATGCTCGGCGACGACGAGGGCGTCCTTGAGCTCGATAATTTTTGCCTCCAATTGCGCGAATTCTCTTCGGAGGTCTGCTGTCGACATTGAGTGGAGGCTGAGAACAAGTCGAAGGTTGATGGCGGCGTGGCTAAATACTGCTCCCGTCCCATCGCTATCTAATCTAATCTAAGGGTCCCAGCAGCGCCGATAATGCACGAAGAGCGCAAGAATGTACCACCCCATACGCGGAGCAAGCTAAATTATTCGACTGACAACCCTTCCATTCTTTCCCATCAAATTGGCTGCAAATTGGCCAAGTAAGAGCCAGCCGAGGACTGAAAACGGGTAAACCTGGGAGTTGATAAGCCTATGAGACTCGGACCAGTCAAGCAAAGGCGGGGGTACCTTCCCTTCCTCTGGTCGGAAGATGGCAGTGTATCTCGGTGGATCCGGGCTCTCCTGTTAACATGGCGTCTCTTTGCGGTTTGTTCTTCCGAGTCTTCGCTTGCATAAACACCATATTAGAATTGTATTGCAACGACGTCGACAATCTACAGGTTCCTACAAAGTGTGAAACACGCGTGCCAGCCACCGCTGAACAACAGTGGAAGACAGCATGACTGCGGGGTGATTAGTTAAAAAAGTAGGTATTGTATCGTAGAAGTAATGCATCGGAATGTGAATTGCAGGAATAGTTGTATTGGGAAGGATCAAGTCATTGGCGGTGAAGGAAAAAGGACCCAGCCCATTCACTTGCGTGGCAACAAGGGGTGGTTGAGCAGCTCGTTCGTAGAACTCGACTTCGATGCGAGAATTGGACGACTTGAATATTTTGACGACGATTACCAGCTGGACCTGGAAATACAATTAATAAGATAGTCGCGAGCAGAAGCAAGTCACATACCCGCTCCGGTCCATTGGAATTCATCCGGAACCAGTCATCAACATCGGCGTGCAGTGAAGGCCGAGTTTGGGTATCGCCGACTTCAATAACAACTGAAGGCAAAGTTCCAGTCAATCGACTCATCGGGCGCAACCCCCCATCGGGCTCTTTCGCTTGGTTGGCACTGGGATCGGTGTATACTGAAAGGAAGGTCAGCAAACTGTGCAAGAAAAAATGGTAATGGGCATACGGGAGCTCCTAGTACTCTGAATCTCCGTATCGTTGACGCCCACGCCCGCGAGGAGTAGGAGTTCGGTTTCTATCTTTGAAATCAAGTCGGCGGCGGTCTCGTGTGGCTCAGACGGTATTCGTTGTCTAATTCGCAGGATCGAGCCCATTATCGTGAAACTTCAAAAAGAACGTTAGGTTTAATAAGAACGAAGGTGGAGCACGCACATCAACGAACGCTTTTCCTTCTGAACGACGGCGATCTTATCAACAAGTTCACTGAAGGGGACATCGTGAGTTATTTCAAAGGACAATTCCCGTTCCACGCCCGTAAAAGGCGTTTGCAGTGCGAAATTGACGAGCTTGATGAGTTCGCGACTAGGCAGAGCGTCAGAGATGCCAGGGGTGAGAGCCCTAAACGCACAGGGAGGACTGCTTGTCAGAAGACGCTTCCGTAGTCATCGAGATTCGAGTGCCGAGGGAGAGAGAGAGGGAGAGGACAAAGCTGAAAGACAGGGGAATCAAAGTTTGACGTCGTATGTAATCAATTCAATTGATGATGGGACGGACGCACAAATCTACTTGTTCAAGTCATCCTCCAGTCATCTTCAAACATACATGAACTCCCCCCTCGCAATCAACCGCACCAACTTCCCCTCCGGATTCTTCTTCCCAATATCCATATTAATCAGCTGAACCAACTGAGCATCAACCGCCTCCTGCAACATCTTGTCCCAGCACTTCTTCTTCGCCACACCCGGGTACTCGGTCCTCACCACAGCCGAGATGCTAGATTTCGCCCGGTGCAATTTCACGGGTTCCCAGTCGGCGCGGTGGCGAATCAGGTAGTTTACGAGATGTCGGAAGCGGGAGGCTACCCGCCATACTCGCGATTCTACAGTCACGGCGCCTAGGTTTACATGGGAAAATGCGGGAGGGGGTAGAGAGGCTGGAGGAGCATAGAAGGAAAAAGACGGCTGATATGACGACGTGCTCGTCGATGAGCCTTCGCTGACTGGTGGGCCTTGAGGTCCAGCTCTAGCAGCAGCATACATCGACCGAGTTAAAATTGTACGAGGTCCAGACCGCCTAGTGGGATCTGCTGTGTATAACGAGCTGGATGTCTCCGATGGCGTCGGGAAAAACGCAGGAGTCGCTGAAGCTGGATATTCATGGGGTGGTACGACAGACGGCACCGTGTCAACAGCCCAATCGCACAACGGAGTGCTCCTCCTTGGAACGTCGTTGACTTCAGACGCCGTCGGAGTTGCCCTTGGATGGAAAGATGTAGAAGGCGCAAAGCCTGCGCCAAAGTGGGTGCTCGGTGCATAGTTCTCCCGCAGCCGAGGTTCTTGAAATTCAGAAGGTACTGGCCGGAACAATGAAACGGATGTGCTCGGTGTCTGTTTCTCCTGCAGCCACGGCGGTTCTCGTGATGTAGAAGGTGCTGGCCCGAACAATGAAACGTATGTGCTCGGTGTATGTTTCTCCTGCGGCCCCGGCGGTTCTCGAGGTGCTGGCCCGAACAACGAAACGGATGTGCTCCGTGCAGGGTTCTCCTGCAGCCACGGCGGTTCTCGTGATGTAGAAGGTGCTGGCCCGAACAATGGAGCGTATGTACTCCGTGCAGGGTTCTCCTGCGGCCTGGAAGGTTCTTGGGATGTAGATGGCCCGAACAATGGCGCATATTTTCTCGGTGCAAGGTTCTCCTGCGGGCTCGACGGTTCTAGGGATGTAGAAGGCGATGACATGGATATATCGGCACCAATAGGCGTGCTTTCAGGCGGCGGAGTAGACGAGGCAAGCGCACGGGCCTCAGGTGTGCTTGTCTGGAGAGACACAGACGGCACTTCCAACGGAGATACAGGTCGGTCTGAGACGGGAATCACGGGTCGCTCTGGGACGGGAGTCATTGGTCGGTCTGCAACGCGTTCTTCCTGCTCGGTCGGATACGGGTGTGCCCCAAACTTGGACTGCACCGCCAAGTGCGAAGCACCTCCATCCAGAGTCAACCTGGGGCGCACCCGAACCTTGATATACCCTCTACCGAGAAGAGTAGCCCCTTGGCCAGGCTCCTCGCTGAATTTCATCAAAGCGGAAGGGGAAAATACGATTGCGTGGCCTGTGGGGAGCTGCATCACCTCCTCAAACCAATGCGCAGATTCTTTGCCCAGGGAAACGTGTTTAGAAAGGTGCGCACACCACGCCGGTGAAGAGAATCGGTGGCAAATTATCGTGGATGCGAGGTCCAGAATCGTCGGAGGGATCACGGTGGGCTCTTGAGTCGCGATGATGACGCGAGTAGCTAAATGGCGCTGGAGGCGGATGATGTCGCTGATGGAATGGGCAAGTCTATCGGTATCACTGTTGACGAGGTATTTGTGTGCTTCGTCCAAGACTTGGAGAAACTCAGAAGAATTGACAGCGAAAGAGACCAAGTACACACCAACGAGTTTACCGCACGGCGTTTGCCATTGGATGAACGAACCCAGGACACTGTCGAAAAGGACCGCAGCCGTGAGACCTACGCCATGTCAGTGACGCGAATGAGATCAAGCTGCGCCCACAAACCATCGAGGAACGGATCGGTCAGGTCAACCAGAACTAATCCTCCCACTCGGAAATCCGCCTGAATTTGGGGTGCTCCTGGGCGCATGAAACAATCCAACAAGTCTAATCTGAGTTTGAGCATTGATCTCTGTCTGAAATCAAGAGGCTCTGCCGCGAGTCTGCGTTTAAATTCTGTGGACAATCGTTCAGTGGATGCCCCAAGTGTCCCCTTGATGCGAACCTAGATAGCTGAATCTGTGGGCGCCAATCTCCCGAACGATGCGTAATATGGTGTGCAGATATAATGGCGCGGTCTGCGAGGGTTTCAGTCAGCAGATGCCGAGGGAGACA
Organism: Roridomyces roridus; assembly: GCA_029378245.1. Lineage (NCBI taxonomy): Eukaryota > Fungi > Basidiomycota > Agaricomycetes > Agaricales > Mycenaceae > Roridomyces > Roridomyces roridus. Next base: position 84,566 of record JARKIF010000081.1, read on the forward strand.
CTGTATGGAACAGCACCTCGAGGTTACTGCAGCCCATGATCGCAAGCATACGGTCAGCCGTAAGATCCCGTTCCGAGAGTTGCAGCGGATAAACGCGGACATGGGGAAGAGAAGAATAAGCACGCCTCCGACGATTGACGTTACTTGGCCTGGGTCGCGTCAAACTTGCAAAGAAGGCAAGCCCAAAGGCGTACGTACGAGCAGAGAACAGTGATTCGAGGCAGAATCGTTGGGTTCACGGAGTGCGCTGAGGGAACGGAAAGGAAAGCCGCTTCGCAGGGGCGGCCCAAGTCTTGTGTATCGAAATGAAAGCTATAAATGCGTCAAGGTCGCGTTGTTGAAAGCAAACGAATGAGCGCACACGAGGGCGCTTAGCGGACTTGGGAGCTGCCCGATGCGTGCATCTGCGATGAGACCACCCTCGAGAAGACACGAAACGGTATGACTCTTGCCGGAGCCCTATTGCAATGTCGAAACGAAGGCTGTGGATGAAGGATACCGAAACCTACCTGAACGCCGCATATCACGGCACTATTGGGTGCATTGGTGTTGAAGTAAATCCTTTCGCCTGCATTTAACCCGAGAAGGGCACGAGAGGGAAAGTCGGCGGCACGATCTTGAAGAACAGAGAAGGTGAGGAGTGGACTGGTCACGAGTTGGTGTTGTAGGAGGCCTGTCTCATCCTTCTCAATCGCATGGGATGTCGAATCCTCGAGGAATGCCAGCTCCTCGTCGAAAGAGGTCATCGGGCGCGTCAACAACGCGCAAACATGGGACCCACTTCGGGACGACATTGCCGAAGCTTCACATTCAAGTTCGCGATGAATTCCAGTTACATGGGTGTACTACTACAATACTACGAGTAGGTAATATATCTACATAGATAATCGTACGTCAAGAAAACAAATTCGTCAAAGTTCAGACACAGACAATCGGATCGCGTGCCAGCAAACGCACTGCGCATTGACGAAGCTGCATGTTGGTCAACGGAAGGCTCGCGTTGACCAACTCGACGACTTTGGCACTTGTAGCATCCTGCAACATGGCATTCCACGACTGGCAAACGGACATGCCGGGATATGTGGCCTTCAGGTTCATTTGCCAGATGGGCAAAACGGATGCCCCAAGTTTCACCGGCGTTTCCGCAGCGCCTTGGCCCGACAGCAGGTCGACAAGGTGTTTGAAGCGCGCCGGCACCTGCTGACCAGTCGACGCCTGAGCGTCCGAGTTCTGGTGCCCGTCGATCGTCGAAGAAATTGTCAGCGACGGCGTTGCGGTATCGACTGCGAATGAGCTGGTTTCGGAGTTCAGCGACAACTGTGAGGCGATTACGGGGGACGGGGCCGGGGACAACATAGACGCCACCGTGGGAGGGGACACGGGAGTGGCTGGGACATAATTCCGAGGCGCAGTACCTGGCGCGAATGTCGAAGGCACCGTCAACGTGAACGTCGGAGCAGCGGCAGCCCCAACAGTCCCAGATCCAGACCTCACCGCCAAGTGCGAAGCCCCTCCATCCAACGTCAAACGCGGGCGAACCCTAACCTTCAAATAATCCCTCCCCAAAAGAGTCACCCCCCGCTCCCCGTCCGTGCTCATCAACGCCGACGGACAAAACACGAGCGCATGCCCAGTTCCAAGGAACATCACCTCCTCGAACCAACGCGCAGAGTCAGACTGGCTGCCCGTAGACACGTGTTTCGACAGGTGTGTACACCATGCGGGCGAGGTGAATCGGTGACAGATGATGATGGATGCAAGGTCGAGGATCGTTGCGGGGATGACGGTGGGCTCTTGAGTGGCGATTATGACCCGGGTTGCGAGATGGCGCTGCAGGCGGATAACGTCGCTGAGGGACCGCGTCAACCTGTCTGAATCGCTGTTGACGAGGTATTTGTGCGCTTCATCCAACACTGGGAACCCGTCAAGAAAAAAACCCAAGAGAAAGATGCTGAGAACGCACCAACGAGTTTGCCGCATGTCGTTTGCCAGTCAATGAACGAGCCAAGGACACTGTCGAACAGTACAGAAGCCGTGAGGCCTATGACAGGTCAGCGACATCCGATGATCGAGGTGGACCCACAAACCATCGAGAAATGGATCGGTGAGATCGATGAGAACCAGTCCTCCCGCACGGAAATATGTTTGAATCTCCCGAGCGCCGGGGTGAATGAAACAATCCAGCAAGTCCGTTCGAAGCTTGAGCATTGCCTTTTGTTTTCCATCCAGAGGCTCCAAGGCAATCCTGCGCTTGAATTCTGTAACAACCGATCAGCAGTGCTCAATAACCTTGTTTTCGTACGGACCTAGGTAACTGAACGTGCTACTTCCAATATCACGAATGATTCGCATAATTGTATGCAAGTAGAGCGGCGCGGTCTGAAACGTCAGTCAAGTTGGCTGTGGACGACACAAGACTGATTTACCTCGAGGTTGCTGCAGCCCATGATCGCCAACATCCGGTCTGCCGTAAGGTCCTTTTCTGAAAGTTGGAGCGGCTGGACAAGAACATGCGGAAGGGACGAGTAGGCGCGGTGACTTGCGGCAGAAGGGCATGGTCTATATGATGGCCTGCCGGTAAAGAGAGGAAGGTTGCCTCGCAGGGTCGGCCAAGGTCTGAGGTATCAAAATGGAACCTGCGTTATTTGTCGTTAGCTCAACTTTAACTGACAAGCAAAAGTAACTTCCATACACAAGGGCGCTTAAAGGATCTGGGAGTTGACCGACCTGCGAGTCTGGTATCAGTCCGCACTCTAAAAGGCAGGACAAGGTGTGGCTCTTTCCTGAGCCCTACAGAACAAGTGAGTAACGAGTATCACAAGAGAGATGAAATCTACCTGAACACCGCAGACTATGGCGCTATTGGGCGCATTCGTATTGAAGTAGACTCTGTCTCCAGCGCTGGTGCCGATGAGTCCACGAGAAGGGAAATCTTCCGGACGATTCTTGAGGGCAGAGAAAGTCAGGAGCGGGGAGGTAACAAGTTGGTGTTGTAGAAGGCCGCCGCCTTGTTCATCGGGGGTCGCAGTGGCAAGGAATGCCAGTTCGTCGTCGAAATTGCCCATGAGTGGCTGAGGTTTTGTGGTGGTTGGTGGTGAGAAGTATAATGAAAAAAGTCAAAATGAACATGGCGCTTAAATATGCCTGGAGGATCTGAAAAAGGAAATCTCGTTGAAAGAGGCTCGACAGGCGATTTGCCTTTCAGAGTAAGGAGTTCAGATTGCAAGGGAAGAATGGAAGAATCTTTATTTGGGAATAACGCTTTTACTTGAAGAAGAAAGGTGGCGCCGTTGAGCTCTTTGAGAGCAAAGCCGCCGAAACGAGTTCATGGTGGTTCGGGGAAAGCAACAGCAAGCGATCAAATCGTTGATGGCCTCCACCACCATGCCACTGGCCGCGGTGGCCTTGCCCAAACATGAGCTCCTCGAGTCACCGACGACAAGGGCCATAAAGATGCACGACTCAGGCTGGACTCTGACCGTCTCCACAAACTCGATCTCCAACGCGCAGGATAGCGATGAACTCCAGCGCGCCCTCGGCTTTCCCCTGCCTGAAATGACCTTTGGATCAAACTACCTCACTCTCGAACACCGTCCATCCAAGTGGAAATACCAATTCTCCACTCCAGACGCGTTGCGCGATGTCAAGAACGGCGAGCTCGGCCCAGGCGATGGTGGTGTCAAAGTCGGTCACGCCGACGCGTGGCTACAGAGTCGGTAATCCGCTCCTCCTCCCTGCCTCCATGTCCTGCCCTTCACAACACTCGTCCAGCACCAACCCCTCGTCATCGTTGCCCATGCCCAAAACAGTGCCTACAAAACCGTACGATTGGACATATACCACGACCTACGCGGGCCATTCTACTGTTTGGACGCCCCCAGACGACGGTGCTTCTGCAGCCGACTCGAGGCCGCCGACGCCTGTAGTCGAAGAGCCTCCCAGACCGTGGACATGGGCTCCCGCCGATCCAGATAATCCCGCCCACGGCATCCCGCTCGAAGAACTCAAGCGCCCCGACCCGATCCTCTTCTACGCCGAAGTGCCCCTCTTCGAGGACGAGCTGCACGATAACGGCTCATCTCACCTCCTGGTCAGAATCGTGCGTCCATCGTGTCTTTCTTGAAAAAATATTAAATTCTCATGATAGCGCGTGATGCCGACATGCTTCTTCATCCTCTCGCGGTTCACACTCCGCGTTGACGGCGTGCTCTTCCGCACACACGATACTCGTGTATATCACTCGTTCACCAGTTCACCGCCACTCGTCGTGCGTGAGACGAGTGGGTGGGAGGCGCCGTACGATCGGGTCAAGGCCGTACGTATCAGTTACCCATTACGCCTCTGACTACATTACTGATGCACCCTGCAGGCCCTTTCGCGGCGTGACGACCTCTCACCGCTCACAGACCCGACTTTTATCGCCAAGGTGCTCACAGAGATGCCACACCAGGTATCTCAAGTCGAGGGTGCCAACACTGGTTGGCGCGGGCTCGGAACCAAGGTCGAAATCGCCGTTCTCGGGTAGGTAGTTACGAAGCAGTGGTGGTACATGTACTACTACAACAACAAAAAATGTACAGACGAACACGGATAAAACCCAGAAAAAAGAGACACATATACATCCGAGCAAAAGATCGCGTAGATCCCCAAGAGATAATCTTCGTGCTAGCCGACGGCAATACCCGCTCGACTTTTTTGACGTGCCTAGCCGTGCCTGGGCCTGTTCAGCAATACGTGCGACAGCAACGCCACCCACCTATTGCACATTGAACGGAAACAGCAGTTGTCCATGAAACGACGCGGTATCCAGTACGGGCGATCCTCCGGCCGATGCCAGCTCAAAGTCCTATTTTGTTTCCGATGTGGATTTTGCATTTTGGATTGTATATTGTATTTTTTTTTTCACCCGCGGAGGGATTAGGATAGGAGATAACGATATAGAAGAATAAGCAAGAAAAAGAGAGAGGTGGTCAGCGACGTATTTCAGGTCGAGTGACCAGGGATACCTACGTCAACTGTACAAGGATCAGATTTGACAAAGGGGGGAAGAACGAAAAGACACACCATGCATACTAGGCAACCTGCTCGTATTGAGTCTTGCCGTTGGCGAAGAGCGTAACACGCGAAAGTCGTTGTTCGCGTACGTCTTGGTGAGACCCGTGGCTGCCGGTGAGCGGAGGAGACCCGTCGGGGAGGTGACGATCCCTAGTATATCAGGGGTATTTGAGGTGCCTTTCGGTGTACTGGGAGGCGATATCATTGGGTGTAGCAGGTTTTCGAGATCCAGGACGGAGAGCGAGAGGGTTTCGGGCAGGACGGTCGGGGCGGGAACCATGGCGTCGTCGTCGTCTACGCGGATGGAAGCCTTGATGCTATCGAGTTTGGAATCCGAAGGAGCAGTCTCCTCGAGTTTGGCGTAAAGCTGAGATAGCGAGGAGGCAGAGATACCGCGAAGCATGTCCATCCCTTGCTCGACCAACCACCCCAAAACACCCAGCACGATCTGTGCCATCTCGGCCGACAACTCCTTATCCGCAATAGCAGCGAGTGTTTGTCCAACTTCATACCTCATCATCTCCCGATAGCCCTCATCCTCCTCAGGTAGCTCCTTCAAGACATCCAACAATCCACCCAACTCGTACTTGCCCGCCCGAAGTCTACTCAGCCCCAACACGAACTTGAGGCTGGGCTCAAACGTCCCAGCCCTCGAATCAAGAACCTTTGTCAACTCCTCCAAAACAACAGATTCCAGATGCATGTCCAGCAACATCCTCAAACATACCGCAAGCACCTGCAATATCTCCGGAACACTCCCAATAGCCTCAATGCACCAATCAGCCATGGCAGGGCTGACCAACTCCGAGAGGAACTGAAGGCCCAAAAACACCTGGTGCTGCCTCACGATCTCAAGCTCGCGAGACATTAGCTGATGCTTCAGCGCCTCCAGCGCCTCCGCAAGGTGCTTGACCTCCTCCAATAACAACCACTCCCCGAGCCCAATCACCCCATCATCCAATTTGACAAGCCGCTCGATGAAGCGGACTTTCTTCCTCGCTTCCAACAACCGGAAAAACGCGCCGAGTTCGGAAAGGACGCTGGGCAGGACAGAAGTGACCCAAACATCATCTGCAGCCGTCTCTGGAAGAACATGCTCGACCAACGCGGACACCTGCAAAAAATGCGAGGCAGGGTCCCGGCCACTCGGGTTTGTAGCATGCTCAAGCAAGCTCCGCAAAACGACCTCGGCACCAAGTTTGCTGGGCTCTGCGTACACGCGGGGTTCCGATAGCTTGCTCAGCAGACCAAGAGCGATCTGCCGCACGTCCGCCGCAGCAACTGCAACACCCCGATGTGAAGGGTACCCCGCGAGGGCACCATCCACACAAGCAAGCACATCTGCAATTCGACACGTGAGATCCCGCAGAGCACGCGTAGTCATTAAAAGCGCGGGTGTAAGTTGGTCGATCAACCCGAGTAAATCGTCTGCGGTGCGGAAGAGCTGCTCGACAAGTGTGGCCGTGCTGCTGCTCGGGGTGCATGCAAAATGAGCATTCAGATCATCCGCAACACCGCGAAAGATCTCCACAAGCCGGTCCACAAATCCATGCGCGTTTTCGTCCCAAAGTGCTTCGAGAATCCGCCATTCGCCCTCTGGATCAAGATCAAGTTCCCGCCGTACAATCGCCAACGATACTCGGATAGTCCGTAGCCTTCTTGGAGAAAGCGGATGCTGACTGTTAAACTTGAGGTCATCAATCGCAGCCCCGATTCCCTCATCCGCAACCAACGCAATCTTCCTCATCAACAGCCGCTCGTGCTCTGCGATGTACGACAACGGCGGGTTCAGCGAGAGTATGGTCTGGACAAAGTCAGCCCGCAAAATCGCATCGGGTTCCTGCGTCAAATCCGCAAGGATTTGTTCGGCGAGGATGCCCGATTTGCGTGGTGGAATGTTGTCTGTCGTTATCCACTCCAGGCGGCGTGTGAGTTGCCGGAGGAGTAAGAGGTGGTTGACAATTTCACGATATCCATCGACGTTTTGCCATAGTCGCACTATCGCTAGTGTCTGCGCCCGGCAGTCGTCGTTACCCAGGCTGTCTGTCCATGCCCATACGGCTAGCACGCTGGCTACACCAATGTACGCCCGAATGAACGCGATCAAGTCGCCGTGCTTGATCTCGGTCGGGAGAACGCTCTGAAGCAATTGAGCAGGGAGCGTCGGCGGGATAGAATTTTCTTCGAGTTTCGCGACAAGGTTTGGGTGGTTGAGCATCGTCTCGAGCCAGGTTCCCATCGCGAATTCTTCCAACCCGACATCCTTCAGCATCCGCACGGAATGATGCACGTCCCCGGCGGAGTGGGAAAGCGCGTCCTCGAAAGCGGCCCAATGGCTGATCCGCGTCTTCAGGCGCATCACAGCGGTGTTGGTGTGCTTCTCCGTCGTCGGGCTCGCGCTGAGCTCATCTAGTTCGGCGAGAAACCATCGGCTGTTCAAATGCCGAGCGATATCTGCGTTGGCGACTGCATCGAGGAGCCGTAACAGAGTTACTTCGTCGTCCATCGTTCGGGCGTCGAAAACGGCTGTGAGATCCACCTGCTGCAGCAGAGTCCGCGCCATGTCCGGGTGCTGCGGCGCCGCGATGCTAAGCAGCTTCGCCACCGAGTAAGCTTGATTACTGCTCTGAAAAAACTTAGAATTATTGCAAGCCGGGCCTATGACGTGTACCTTGGGACCGACGGCCTCGGCGACTTTGCTTGCAAATGCCGAAAGAACCTCATAAGAAATGTCATCTCGGACGGGCTTTGCAGTACAGGACAAGGCGGTGTCGAGATCGAAGAATAAATCTTTATCGACTTGGATGTCCGCATGCAGGTAGGGAAATTCTGGAAGATCCCAATCTTCGTTTGACGGTTTTAGACAAAACATAAGGCGGATGACGAGGGCCAAGGGAGGCGAGTCTGGTATGAGAGAGAGGAGTCGCTTGGCGAGATGGGATGGGTCAGGCATATTGCACGGGTCGATTGTGCTGGAGAGCGGTATCGGCTCGACATGGGGCAGAGGTGTAGATTCATACGCCACACTAGCCTCCGAGGTAGACTCCGAGATTACTTCTCCATAGATGGCCATCGAAACACTTTGGAACTCGCCCTTGACTATCATTAGCCGTGTCGCGTACTGTAAAGAATCGTTAGTTCCGCAGCAGCAGTTGGCTGCGGCCGCCCGCGCACCTCCGTGCCCATGTCGACTGTGAAATCGACTTGGCCTCCTGCGTAGGCGATCGAGGTGGGCACCAGCGCGTTTGTGGCGCGTTGTTTCTCCTTGGATTCTGCGGTAGTAGGCTGGGCATTGAAGAATACATCGAGAAAGAAGGCGTCGGGTTCAGTGCAACTAGGACATAATGAGTCTATGGGACGCGGATGACGCGCAGACAACGGACGCGACGATGTCTGGTGAATGTTGCTCAAAAGGTCGTGCACCAGTCGGGAAAACGCGTATGAAATGGACGCGAATTGGAGCTGTAAAACGAACTGCGGCAATGGAGGACTCGGGAAGCAGGGTGGCCCAATGTAATAGGACCATTGGGAATCGAGACTCGGAGTCGAAGACGGGTGGCCGCAGCAGTGCACGTGTCAGTGTCACGGCTCTTTTAACTGCTTCTGCGAGGAACAGATTTGCCCATGAATCGCCCTCCAGCTATCAACCTCCCTGCGCTCGGAATAGACATCCCTCCACCTGGGGTACTCAAGCCCCGGGGTCGTAGCGGCAGCATCGTCAAGGTCGAGCAGATTGGTGACCGACTGGAGGAAGTTTTGGACCGCAGCGCCTATGTCAACATTAACGCGGACTGGGTCAACGCAAAGGGTGCGTCTCTACATATTCTATTCTATTCTCCTTGCTCAAGAAATCTCAGGGGCGTGGCTCATCCATGTCGTTCTCATTTGCGTGGGCAAGCTCATCATCGACACAATTCCTGGCATGACCCAGCAAGTTAGCTGGACGCTCGTTAACCTCATCTACCTTGCTGTGAGCCTTTTTACCTCTAATGAACGCCTAGCCTGACCGCAGCAGCTCACATATCTCATGTTCCATTGGGTGACCGGCATCCCATTCGAAAACGATCTCCATGGTGGAGCCTACGACGACCTAACACTCTGGGAGCAAATAGACGACGGCGCGCAGTACACGCCGGCCAAAAAGTGGCTCCTTGGCGTCCCTATCGCTCTGTACGTGTCCCTCGTCAGATCCAGCAGCCCCTCTGCTCACGAATTAATCACAGCTTCCTCGCCTCGACCCACTACACCAACTACAACCCATGGCTGTTCGCCGTCAACATATCCGCCCTCGTTTTCGTTCTCATCCCAAAACTCCCCCAAGTGCGTGTCCGCTCCCATCTCGTTAAAAACCTCCAAAATAACTTGTTCACGCCTCCAGCTTCACCGCCGACGAGTCCGTTTCATCCACGACTATGCCTCGGGCGTCGCCACACCCGTCACTCCCGGCTATCCCTCGCGCCCCGGCACACCAGGAAGCCTTTCTGAAGCCCATTTCAAGTAAAATTTCGGACATAACCCTTGATATACGACAATCACCCTTGTATCAATACTTACTCGCATCTAGAAAATTAATACATTGGCCTATTATTGCAGATTCACTCTGCTGCAGCCGTATTACGTGAAGAAAAAGAAAATTGAGATTGCAGGATGAATGAAAGCGTTCGCGGCTTGAGTGAGCGATCCCTTCCCGGCGTACTCTTCCCATCGGCTCCCTGAGGACGGTCAGCTCTCGTGTCGAGTACCTGTACCTCTACTGACCCTGATATCAGCGGCGGCTTCTTTGTACCCATTCCACTGCAGTTTCACGGCGCGTCGAGAAAATTGAATTCGAAATCACCACGGTCACGTTGGCATCAAAGCACAAACACGGGGACTATATTTGTGGCGTTGACCAAGCGTTGACCCACAAACCTCTTTCTTCCCTACCACCATCTTCCCCTCTCAACTGCCCTTTTCCCACCTCCCTCGCCTTACCGAAGTCCATCAGACATCTCAACGACTCGGTGGGTTGGCTTCTAAGACCCTCCGGGCATATTTAAGCGCCATGTTGATTTGACTTTTCTTCGCCACCAACCACCACTGAAACCTCAGCCACTCATGGACAATTTCAACGACGAACTGGCTTTCCTTGCCACTGCGACCCCCGATGAAGAAGGAGGAGGCCTTCTACAACACCAACTTGTTACTTCCCCGCTCCTCACTTTCTCTGCCCTCAAGAATCGACCTCAAGATTTCCCTTCTCGTGGACTCGTCGGCATCAGCGCAGGAGACAGGTTGTATTTCAATACTAATGCACCCAATAGCGCCATAGTCTGCGGTGTTCAGGTAGATTTCATTTCTGTTGTGATACTCGTTACTCACTTGTTCTGTAGGGCTCAGGGAAGAGCCACACCTTGTCCTGCCTTTTAGAGTGCGGACTGATACCAGACTCGCAGGTCGGTCAACTCCCAGATCCTTTAAGCGCCCTTGTGTATGGAAGTTACTTTTGCTTGTCAGTTAAAGTTGAGCTAACGACAAATAACGCAGGTTCCATTTTGATACCTCAGACCTTGGCCGACCCTGCGAGGCAACCTTCCTCTCTTTACCGGCAGGCCATCATATAGACCATGCCCTTCTGCCGCAAGTCACCGTGCTTTGTTCGTACGTATTAGCCCTTTGCGTGTACCAGCGGATGTACTGACCTCGACACAGACCTAGCAACGTTGAGCGCCGCCGCCTCGCTTACTCCACTCTTCCGCATGTTCACGTCCAGCCGCTCCAACTTTCGGAAAAGGACCTTACGGCAGACCGGATGTTGGCGATCATGGGCTGCAGCAACCTCGAGGTAAGTCATTCTTGTGGCGTCCTCACAACTCCACTGACGTTCCAGACTGCGCCGTTGTACTTGCATACAATTCTCCGAATCATTCGTGATATTGGAAGTAGCACATTCAGTTACCTAGGTCCGTACGAAAACAAGGTTATGGAGCAGTGCTGATTTGTTGTTACAGAATTCAAGCGCAGGATTGCCCTGGAACCTCTGGATGGAAAACAAAAGGCAATGCTCAAGCTTCGAACGGACTTGCTGGATTGTTTCATTCACCCCGGCGCTCGGGAGATTCAAACATATTTCCGTGCGGGAGGACTGGTTCTCATCGATCTCACCGATCCATTTCTCGATGGTTTGTGGGTCCACCTCGATCATCGGATGTCGCTGACCTGTCATAGGCCTCACGGCTTCTGTACTGTTCGACAGTGTCCTTGGCTCATTCATTGACTGGCAAACGACATGCGGCAAACTTGTTGGTGCGTTCTCAGCATCTTTCTCTTGGGTGTTTTCTTGACGGGTTCCCAGTGTTGGATGAAGCGCACAAGTACCTCGTCAACAGCGATTCAGATAGGTTGACGCGATCCCTGAGCGACGTTATCCGCCTGCAGCGCCATCTGGCCACCCGGGTCATAATCGCTACTCAAGAGCCCACCGTGATCCCTGCAACAATCCTCGACCTTGCGTTAGTCATCATTTGCCACCGATTCACCTCGCCCGCATGGTGTACACACCTGTCGAAACACGTGTCTACGGGCAGCCAGTCTGACTCTGCGCGTTGGTTCGAGGAGGTGATGTTCCTTGGAACTGGCCATGCCCTCGTGTTTTGTCCGTCTGCGTTGATGAGCACGGATGGGGAGCGGGGCGTGACTCTTTTGGGGAGGGAGTATTTGAAAGTTAGGGTTCGCCCTCGTTTGACGTTGGATGGAGGGGCATCGCAGTTGGCGGTGAGGTCTGGATCTGAGCCGCCCGTGACGGTGTTTTCGACATTCGAGCCCCCTCCGACGCCCCCATCTCCTGCACCGTCGCCGGTGACAGCAGCGTTCTTGCTCACGGTGCCTTCATCCACCGACTCGAATGCGACTCCATCGTCTGCCTTCCCATCTCCCGACACAAGTGCGACTTTGACCGCAGACAACCCATTTGTTCCGCCAATGGCACCCCAAGCGACGAATAACACGACCCGGTGCACAGTCCCCGCCCGCCTCAAACACGTTGTCGGCTGGCTGTCGCGCAACGGCGCTCTCGAGACACCCGTCAAGATGAGCGAAGCCCGGGCCGGGTTGTATTGGATTTTCAAGAAAGAGTATCTTGGGATGTCCAAGTCCGAGTCGTGGAAGACCATGTTGCAGGAGGCGGTCGATGGTGGGGTTGTTGAGGTGATCAATGCGGATGTTTCCAAGAAGGAGCTTCGCAAGTCGGGGCAGGAGCAGATGTTGAGGTTGATTGTGGGGTTGAATCGGATTGGGTATACGCGGGGATGAGAGTTGGGTTTGTTTTCTTGGTTTTGGGCTGCATACTTGGTACATTACAATGGTAATTACATTGGGTTTGAGCGCTACTTGAAGTCAGTCGACAGCGTCGGACCGGAGCGAATAAAGCTGTAGGGCCGGCAAGCGGCAGGGCCTGCTACCGAAAGCGGCAATGCGTGAACATCTAGCACGTTTTCTTGCAATTTTCTCGGGCATAACAAGTTCCATCAGGACCTTCAAATAGTAATTCTTGTTCTCAGATTCAGGCTCAGGGAAAGAACGAAAACGACAGCATTAAATTGTGGATGAGGAAGGGCGGTGCGTATGTAGGATCTGTGGACATCCACATGACGTTACGATGATCGCTCGGTCGTGCGCCGCTTCGCGCTCCACTCCCTTGCTCCTGCCCACCAAGAAAGCGTTGAGTCAGAAAATGTGAGTTGAAAGCCGAAGAGAGAGGAGGACAGGAGGGCAATACATCATCATTCATCGTCGCTCGTCCGTGCGCCGCTACGCGCCGCACTCCCTCGCTCCCTGGAAGCTGGAGAGAGCTTGGAGAGAGCACTACAAGAGCTTGCAGGAGTGTTTGATCAATTTCATTGGTGCTTGACCAGGACCTGGCCTTCAAATATGGATGTGGCGCTATGTGGTGCTGGTTGGGACTCGGGAGTTGCTCCGGAGGCGAAAAGCAAGAGACTGAGCAAGGCACTCCCTTTGTCACTTTGACAGGCCTGGGATTTCTTTCGGCAAAGAACCCGACATCTGTGCATGGCATTTGCACAGATGTTGAAAAATCTATCGGATATAACTGCTCCCGGCGGGTGAGGTCATGCATATTGCGTTGGTGGCGCGGCAAATCTCGGCTTCAATGAGCATTTGGCTGGATCCATCAGTGCTGACGCAAAAACCAATGACAAAAACGTGATGGCCCGCAAAAACCAAAAATTAGGGCGCCCTATAGAAACCTGTACCTAACGGTATCAGGAATCTTCCAACCGTCGATCGGCGCGACTTGCGGCTTGACTGAAGACTCTTTGTGGGCCACAGGTCCATTGCACCTGGCTCGCAGTGTGATAGACCGGAATCCGGTCTGTCTATGAAAACTGTTGATAGACAGACCGGTCGATTTCGTGTGATCGACAAGGGACGCGCGATCACTGATTAATTAACCCGTAAAAGGCTATTCGGCTGCGTCGGCTTGACATGACACATGTAAACATTGCGTTCGGGCCATCCTTTCCGGGCTGCTAACAGCCGCAAGACCACTCAGAGCTGATAAGTACATGTTTTATTGATGCTCAGTACATCAATAATTGTGGAAATGAAGAGTGAACTCGCTGCCGCACTATTGATCACCATGCCGAATAGCCTTTTATGGTTAATTAAATCATTGATCGCGCGACTCGATTCCATCAACCGAAATCGACCAGCCTGTCTGTGGACAGTATGACTTTCGACACAACAGGCTGGATTCGAGCCTAGCAGTGTGATCACGACCGGCAAGGATGTTCTAACTCTTGCGGCTGTTGTCGAACAAGGAGCTCCTTCGCGGTTTCACACGACTCTCCGCTGCACGACGAATGCAGGCCGTCGACAACAACGACGATGCTACTCACAGCATGTCAACGAAGACGAGCTGTCGTTTCTTCAGACTGCGACAACGCCTGAACAATACGAGGTCGGAGACCTTCTCATGCACCAACTTGTCCCGTTTTTGTATAGTGCGTTGCTCACCTCTCAGGCCGAGTAACATTGAGCGCCGACGTCTGGCTTACTCTGCTCTTCCTCACGTTCGCGTCGAGCCGCTGCACCTCTCAGAAAGGGACCTGACAGCAGACCGGATGTTGGCGATCATGGGCTGCGAGAATCTCGATGTAAGCCCCACCGGCGTTTACTCCACGATATCTACTAACTGGATCACAGAATCAGCCTTTATATTTGCATACAGTATTCCGAATCCCGTTGGCTCCCAGTCTAATACCCTTGGCATGGTGAGTTCTCGTGTCAGAGTACTGGCACGTTTCCTGACCTGTGACATCAGCCTCGTCTTCTCTGTGGATCACGCACTGGCAGGTTTAACGACTTGTGAATATTTTCTTTCCGGGTCATGGCTGGCTCGGTATTTAATGTCACTTCTGCACACACCCTGCCACTGCAGGTTTACGCCGCGTCGAGAAAAACTTGAATCATCTCGAAATCACCGCGGTCACGTTGGCATCAAAGCACAAACACGGGGACTATAAAAACACCTTTGTGGGCGTTGACCTACAACAAACCTCCTTCTCCCCTACCACCATCTTCCCCTCTCAACTGCCCTCCCTCTTCCCTCCTCCCTCGCCTTACCGAAGTCCCTCAGACATCTCAAAGACTAGGTCGGTTAGCTTCTACTTTCATATACTCTCGAACTCTCGAAGGGGGCACATCGACAACTCGGTCGACGTCGAAGGTGGTGTGGCCTCTGCCTACGATCGGCAATGTGATTCGGCCCCCGCCCCGGCTCGCCAGCAGCCCTGCCCGCGGACTCGGACGGTGCTTCGTCACCGTCCATGGTGTCCACTCGACCTCGTTATCATCATCGCTATCCTCACTCAGTGCCTCCTCGTTACTGACTCTCTTCCCGCAGGTCTCCTTCAAGTTCCTCTCAAACCCGCCCAACCCGTCGAACCCATCGCCTATGCACACCTGGTGGGTTAGCTTTTATCATCATCATTCTCTTTTTGGGGGGGCGGAGAGAGTTCCGAGCGGGCATTCGCATGAGCCTTGTCCAGCGGGGTCGAGGACGGTGTGGCCTCTGCCCATGAGCATAGCCCCGACCTCAGTGTCGGGCGGGTGCGGCCTCTGCCTACGACGGGCAATGTACTCTGGCCCCCGCCTACGGCTACTACTATCCATCATGCAGGGATCGGAAGCGGCCTCCTGCCTCTACAGGCAATGTGTTTTGACCCTCCGTCCCCGATGCCCAGAGACCCGGCCAGCGCTTTGGGGGTTCCATCGCACCAGACGCCTCGTGGTCTCCTCCGACTCTTCTCATGCTACTCTCACTCAGTAATGAATCATTGCTGACGCCCCACCAGCAGGTATTTGTTCGAGTCTGGTCCTTTGTGTAGAAAAAATTGTTTATTCATCCTGTATATGTGGTGCATGTAGGTAAAAGTGCTTGACTATACGAGGATGTTGCCACTCTGTGCAGTCTTCGTTATTATCAGTGTTGTGACGACGGGAACGAGGATGCAAACTCACATCGAAGAGGCAGTTGTTCCGCCCTCTGCCAATGAAAACATCCATCCCTTGTATCTTGAGCCTTCGAAACGGGGCCATTTCAGCCTGACTGAGCATCGCATAGAAGGTCCCCATTGCAATAAGACGGAACTTCCGCAGCTGGGCTGCCCCAGGCAACGATCCTCGCTTGGCCAGAGCTCCAGCCGCCAGTCCGACTAAACCGCCCACGGAAGCCTCGGCTCGTCGACCCTGACAATGCAAGGAAAGTTCTTGTAGCCGCGGAAGGAAACTCGCGTCAGCACCGAGGGAGTTGAAGAACAGGGAAGCGAGAGATTTGTCTGGATACCATATCTCTAGCTCTGTGAGATGGGCGTGCAATGCTTGTGTGGTCAACGCCAGATCTGTAGGTCCCTGATCGTCGCCCGGATGAACGACGAGTCGTTTCAAAGGAGGCGAACTCCTCTCAAGAAACGAATGCAAGATCTCGTGATCATAATGGTCCACATCGAGAAGTTGAAGACTCTCGAGATTCGGGAACGTAACAAACTCGAGGAGTTCTGCACTTTGTGCCAAGTACTCTGTGTCGGAAAGGGTGCGGAACAGGGTGAAGGATCGTATTCCCGGATGAGAGAACACTTGAGCTTCATCGCCCTCGAAACCGCCTTCGTCGAGGAACATCGAAAAGGCGCATTCGGTGAGATGTGGCATGAGAGACAGGGCCTCCATGCATTCAAAAATGTCGTACAATTGGCCAGTGAAACTACGGAGTTGCTGCCAGGGAAGGACGACGAGGCGACAGCGTATTTGGGACAAAAAGAGTCAATGGAGCCCTTGAACATCGTTGAACATCTCAACAGGGTCAGATGGGCATTCGTCAACCACTCGGTCGAATTGGAAGAGACGAAGGGTCAATTCGGTGAGGGCGGAAAAGTTGACGCGCTGGGGCAGAATTTCCCAGTCGTCCAGGTCGAACTCGAGTTCCAGTGATCGTATGGTGGGTGCATGTCGACAAAGCGTCTCGAAGAATAAATCAGAGTCGTCTATCTCTGTATATTTAATCGGACCCTTGACCGTCACAGAAAGAGGACACTGGCCCGCTCTCCCAAGCCAAGTGTCAACTATATCAGTGGCATGGTTTTCGCGACGGGGCACGTCGATACCCAGTCTTGACCAGAGCGCAGGCGTGGAAAGGGCGATTCGGCGCCACTGGCGACAAATTCGCAACAGGAGTAGCGGGGCCTCTGAGGTGGATATTCCATCAACGCCCGAGTGTACAACGGGGAGACAGTGAAGGAATATTTCAGAAGTAATTTCCAGCGGCAAGGTTAAGACGGGGTAGGTGAGTGCGTCCAATCGAAGCTGCAGAGGGTGCAACTGGGCGCGCATCTCTTGCAAACGTCTCTCCTGAGCAGAGATTTGTCGGGAAAGTCGTGCGACTTGGTATCGAAGGTCGGCATTTGTCGGAAGCATGTCGAGTCTGAATCCTTGCAATTGGATTGTTCAACACGGACTGAAATGTTGTTTTAATGTCACCCACAATCTACAGAAGGCGTTGGCAGAGATTCAATGGGAGGCGGCGAGCAGAGAAAGAGAGAAAGAGCGAAAGAGCGAGATGCCGATCAGTGATCCATTTGATTTCTTCCGGCACGCCGATGTGCTACATACTACAAATCGACTCCAACAGGTTAGCCCCGCCTGGTGTAAACCTCCAAGGCAAAGCCTCCTCTTCAAAGAAAGTTTAGAAACTAAGCATTGCCCACTGGATGGCAGGCAAAGAGCGAAAGAACGAGATGATGGCCGATCAGCGAGTTACATTTGATTTCCTAAGGCACATATATGGCAAGACGGCACTCGGGTCGAATCCGACAAGGAATCGTGTCGCTATTCACTTGTACATATCTGCATCCAAAAAAGTCGCTGGGAGTAATCAGATTCTGAGGCACCCATTTAGCACACATCGCAAGCAGGTGGTACGAAAGACTGACCTCAAATCCGGTTAGCCTTCCCGTTGCTGGTGATATAAACCTCCATTCCTTGCTCCTTCAACTTCCTGAAAGGGAGAAGGTCCTCCTCTCTGTGAGAACTAAAAACATTGCCCACTGCATCGACACGGAACACCCGCATCTGGGCTACCCTTTCCAAAGACATTCGCTCGGTCAAAGGACCAGCAGCCAACCGGAGCAAGTCATTCTGCGAGTCCTCGCCTTCCTTGAAGCGGCAATAGAATGAAAGTTTTTGGAGCCCCGGGACGAGGCTGTCGTCATGACCGAAAAAGTCAAAGAAGAGCGAGGTGAAGATTTGTTCTGGATACCAGATTTCCAACTCGGTAAGGTGAGGTTGTTCTGACAGCGGTGGCATGCCCACCGCCAGCTGCCTGAGTCCCTCATTGGAGTGTGGATGGACGACGAGTCGCTGGAGAGGGGGCGACCCACGCTCAACGAGCTGGTGTAGGTCATCTGCGTCGTAGTCTTCCACGTCCAAAAGCTCGAGGCTTTCGAGTTTCGGAAATGTAAGGAATTTGAGGATCTTGGCGTTGTGAGCCTCTCCGCCCGTGTCGATGGATTCAGAGTGAAACAACGTGAAGGAGCGCATCTCTGCATGAGAGATCACGTCGAAATCACCATCCTCGATCGAATCGTCTTCTTCGACCTCGATCGAAAAGGCAGATTCAGTTATATTCGGCATGAGCTCCAGGGCAGTCAAGCACTGTGGTATGTCGTAGAAGTCACCGGTGAATTTCCGGAGCTGCCGCCACGGAAGTGCAACAAGGTGGGCAGGAATGTAGTGCAAGAGGACCTCTGAGAGCTGGGGAACCTCGTCAAACATCTCGATGGGATCGTCAGAGAATCCCTCGCGCCCATACTCCTCGCTGGCTCGCACACACAGCTTGCGAAGAATGGGGAAATTCACGAGCTGCGTCATTTCATCCAATTCGTTATCAGTGATGTTGAGATCCAACCATTGGATAGCTGACGCGTGTCGACGGAACGTTTTGGCAAATTTGGTGTTGACGAATTTCGATGCTGGCGCCGTGATCCTGAGGGAAAGCGGGCACCCACGGGCGCGTCCGAGCTACGTTTTGGTTATCTCGGAACCATGCGCTCTTCGGCTTGCACAAAGGAGGTTGATATCCAGCTCTCTCCACAGGGCAGGTGTGGACAGTGCAATACGGCGCCATTGGCCACAGATTTGCGAGAGAAGTAGCGGGGCCTCGTCCGAGTTGAGCGCATCCATGCCCATCCGCTCGGTGGGAAAGCAGAGGCCAAAGATTTCGGACACGATTTCTGGCGGTAGGGATAGGACGGGGTAGGTGACTACGTCAAGTTGGTGTTGCAGGCGCGCCAGCTCTGCCTGCTTCTCTTTTAAACGCGTTTCTAGATTCGATATATCGACAAGAACTTGTGCCACCTGGGTTCGAAGGGCAGCATTTGCAGGATGCATGATTTAGCACCCCGGACGCGACGCGGCGACAAAATCTGTAGGATCGATTCGGTCAACGCCGTTGAATCTTGTAAGGTTTACACGCACAGAAGGCGCCGAGTAGAGAATGAATTCACGCGTCAAACGCGAAGTCCAATTTCTTGGGCACGGTCCAAGTAGTGGTGAGAGAGAGAGATCAGATCCGCCATCATCGTGCGCTCTCTCGACTCTCTCCGTGCTCTGACCGAGTCTCGCTGCCAACCCTCACATTGACAAGGTCAGTGCGGTCTGGCCCGCTGTGCTTCTCCAACCTTACTAAGTATTTCGTTCAGATGTTCACATCCTTGCTTCGCGCGGCGCGGTACATATAAGATGCTGCTGAACAGCTGTGGAGCATTCCCACAAAATGTGGCCAATCTCCCTGGTCGCTCTTCTCCCCTTGGCTGCCTCTGCTCTCGCATTCCCCTCGCCGGGGAACTGTGAACACAAGGTTAAAGAAGAACTAGGCGCTCCTCCTCGCGGTTGGGCGATCCACAGTCCTGCACCGGCAGACCACTTCATCCAGCTTCGCATCGCACTTCCTCAGCCCAACTTCCGCGTATTGGAAGAGCACTTGTACGCCGTCAGTGACCCAGAACACGAGCGCTACGGTCAGCATCTGTCCAAGGAAGAAGTCGAAGAGCTGGTCGCGCCGCACTCAGAGAGCGTTGACGCTGTCAACGAATGGCTTGCATCTCATGGGATCCAGGAGGACATTGGCCGCTCTCCCGCCGGAGACTGGCTCACCATCAGAATTCCCCTATCGAAGGCGGAGGAGATGCTCAATACGGCAGGTCCTGTTCTTCTTTACTTCGGAATATCACTGAACTATGGCGTTTGTTTAGAAATATCACGTCTGGCAGCACACGGATGGCGATTATCTCGTCCGCACGACTTCCTACAGTCTCCCAGCGGCTGTCTACGACCATGTGGAGCTGATCCAGCCCACTACCCTTTTCGGACGCTTTAAGCCCCAGAAATCGAGCATCAAGTCGATTAGCAAAGTCCAAAGCGCTCAGAACTCGCCAGCCATCGGTGATATGGCCACTGGTGCGACTGTCGATGCCAGCTGCAATACGACAGTCACGATCACCTGCCTGAGGCAAATCTACAACGCCGTTGGATACACTCCGTCTGCCCACGTCGGCAATTCTATTGGCATCACTGGCTACCTTGAAGAATATGCCAATAGGGCTGATCTACAACAATTCTACGTGGACCAGGTGGGTCTCATTCCCTCGCTCGTGAACTGGGCTCTCATTTCACACAGGTGCCTGCGGCTGCCGCAGTCAATTCTACCTTCAAGTTCATTTCCGTGAACGGTAGGAGGCCCATATTTCGCAATGTTCTGTCTTATCGTTTTCAGGTGGAATCGATCCACAGAACCTGTCTCTTGCCGGTGGCGAGGCCAACTTGGACACTCAATTTGCAGTACGTTGTCAAATCCACTTCCGATGCCTCAGATTCATCCCCTTGCCAGTTTGGACTATCGTTCCCGGTTCCATCGACGTTCTACTCGACCGCCGGCGAACCGCCCTTTATCCCGGACGAAGGGACTCCAACTGATACGAATGAGCCGTATGCACAGGTTAGGGGACTGTCTCTGCCTGATCAGCTGTGCGATAACCTGGATCTTGGCAGTGGCTTGAATTCGTTCTTTCTCATCCGAGTCCGCCTTTGGTTATCTCGACGAGTTATGCGGACGGTGAGCAAACGGGTATGTAGCACTCACGCTGTGCGAACCTAGCTAATTCATTCAATAGTTCCGGAGAGCTATGCCCGGCGCGCGTGTGCTGGATTTGCCCAGCTAGGTGCTAGAGGTGTCACTTTGACTTCCTCTTCCGGCGGTAGGCACCTCCCCTAACCGCATGTAACGGCCTGATCCGAACCGCAGATGGTGGCGTTGGGGACGGCGATCCAGACCCGGCCACTCAGGAGTGCATAACCAATGACGGAACTAACAGGGTATGCTTACCGTCTTGGGTTGTCAACATCTTTTAAAGCCATCTTCAGACACAGTTCCTCGTTGGTATGTCCATTTTGCTCATTCTCCTTGCTCGCTCGTTAACATGGTCCTCCAGGATTCCCAGCATCCTGCCCCTTGCAAGTCGTGTTACTTTCCCTTGCGTGGTACCATGCTGATTCCTTACAGCATCACCGCTGTTGGAGGTACAGAGCTCTTCCCTGAGACCGCTGTCGCCTTCAGCGGTGGAGGTTTCAGCCAGTTATTCCCGCGGCCAAGGTACACTTGTTCAGACTCGGCGAATAGCTCTCATGTATTGACCTTCTTTCACCAGCTACCAAGACGCCGCCGTGAAAGGATTCCTTGATACCCTCCCGAATGGCACGTACGCAGGGCTTTTCAATCCCAATGGCAGAGTACGTCCATGCATTCACCTTCACATACATGAGAGCTTACTCTCCCCACTCCAGGCATTCCCAGACGTCTCCGCCCAATCCGTCAACTTCCGCGTCTTCGTAGGCGGCGAGGCGTTCCTCATCGGCGGCACGTCTGCCTCGGCGCCTGCGTTTGCTGGATTCGTCGCCTTGCTCAATGACGCGCGGCTCAAGGCGGGGAAGCCGTCTTTGGGGTTCTTGAATCCTTTGCTTTATTCCAAAGCTGCGAGTGGATTCAACGATATCACGACGGGGAATAATCCTGGGTATGTCTCCTATTCTATTCTTTTACCTGGGGTGCTTATTCATGTGTGATGTGTAGGTGTGGTACGCAAGGATTCAATGTGAGGACCCTCGCACCCTCAGTAGCCATCGTGCGTGCACTGACTATTTACATAGGCAACAAAGGGTTGGGATGCAGTCACTGGTCTTGGAACGTGAGTCTCTGAATCGCTTTTGTGGACTTGTTCATTGATGTATGGGTTGGCAGCCCGGATTTTGGAAAGCTGGTCAAGTTGGTTGTTTGAATATTTGACTAAGACTGTCGGTGGATGGAAAGGAGGAAAGACCGAATGCCCAGTGCTATTTGGGCTCGTAACCTTGATTCTTTGTCCCTTTGTCGAGTCTCGGCATGCCCTGCCGATGTAAGACCATTGTCAGCGACTCAGCCACCACTCTTTCTATAACTACATCCCTCGACGCGTGAATACGGACGCCAATCATTGGAGTTGGGTGAGCAGGGGTGACCGTCATCCGCTGCGAGCCGCGGGTGCATTTCAATCGCAGAAAGAGTCGAACTGGGGTGAGGTAGACCCTGATTCAGATTCTGTTGGCAGGTGCGGGACTACATACTTAGTCGTTGGGATGATGGTGGTCCAAAATCGGATGAGATGATGGTATGCGGTCACGCGTCGCACAAAGAAAGCAAAATAACACGCCAGTCCGTCAAGTACAAGATCACATTATGAGTTAGGGTGGGTTGAACATAAATACAAAATCACACTAAGGATGAGCTACAAGCTTCACCCCACTCACACTTCCCTTTTGCAGCCTCTCCAATCCCTCAATGACTCCCGCAACTCCATTGGGCAGCACCTCCACAGGATTAGCCTGCGCGGAAATGAGCCAAGACTGTTTTTTTTTCGTTGAGGGAAGAAAAAAAACTCACAACGACAACGCCCTTGGCCAACAACTCCGGCAACTCTCGCATGACCACCTTCCCAAACGTCGTATGCTCTGGGACAGCCAGATATCCAACGACATCATTACGCTTGGGCCCGACCACATCCGGCCCATAATAGTAGCCCTGCACCTGAGATACGGCAACAGTCTTCCCGGTAGGGAGGCTTATTGGCATCGGACTGACAGTGACGATACAACCACCGTCGACGACGCACTCGCACGCCGTCTTGAAACCGGAGCCAACAGCGTCATAGACCACCTTGACGGGAGGGGACACCACCAGCTCCTCGAGCGGCACAGCAGTTCGGTCTACGACATCTGTGGCACCCAACTCGCGGAGGTAGGCCTCATGCCTCGAAGACGCGTAAACCCGAGAAACTTGAGCAGCTGAATGGCTATGATATTCAAGCTAAGTAGTAGATAGAGCACTTGAGAATGGTCTGAATTCACGAACCGAATTGCGCTACTGAGCCGCTCCCGATCACCAGCGCCGACTCGCCCCGCTGCGGCTTGTCCCAGGAAAATGTGGGATTGAGACCAATGCCGATGGGTGCAGGCGCGAAGAGCCCCACGCAGGCGGTGGGGAACGCGACAGGAAACGTGCTCACTTGGTCGTACGTGATGTTGTCCGGAATCTAAGAGCATGAATCAGTCGATGCTAAGTAGGAGGCAATGCACAGACGTACACGGAGCGCGATGGCGACCGGAAACGCGACATATTGCTGGAACCCGCCATGGAGAAGACCGGCAAAGCTATTTCTTCTTCAGCATCCAGGCAATTTCGAAGAAATCGAAACGTACACCCTTTCGCCCTTTTTAAACCCTTGCACGCCTTCGCCAACTTGCTCAACGACGCCTGCGACATCGGAGCCCAGTACAACAGGATACTCGTCCACAAGCACATCAAAGGCACGCTGCCTCCAACTTATCGGGTTGAGCGCGACAGAGTGGATCTTGACGAGTATTTCGCCTTTGGCCGGCGTCGGAATGGGGAGAGATTCGAGGGTGAACGGCGCCTTGGGAGACTTGACGACGACTGCTTGCTGCATGTTGGTTCAACTTCAAGGGAGAGGAGGGCATATATAGCGGCCGCGCCGCCCATTAATACAGGTCGCGTCCTAGGGGCTCAGTAATACGGAAAGTTTTCCGAGAGATGACGGTTGGAGGATGACAGGAAAGTCCAAGAGTTCCCGGAAGGACCGCGTGTTTATCTGATCCGATGTCCGAAAAACGTTGTCGTACTTATACCCCGCTGATGAGTACTTATAAGAGCCGTAAGTGCGTAAGCAAAACACACCTCTTATAAGTGAATTATAAGCAAAAAGTTCGTCTTAGAGGCGATGTATAAGTTGCAGCCTGAAAGTATAAGTCCATCGGTCATTTGATAAGCGGATCAACCCGGGATCCAGCGAGCCACCTTTGTCGCCGGCCTCCTCGTCGTTCCCTCCATCGACGTGTCAGTAGCTTGGCTCGAGTCAAAGTAGAGGCTTTTTGGCCCCGAATGTACGCCCAAAGACTCTTGGGATGTTGCACGACTCTATTGGGAGAGCCCGCATTCGTTGCCCTCCTTCTCCTTTCTGAGGAGCTGCAAGGCTGCGCGTATGTTAGGCGCTAGACTCCTCCTCCTCCGAATGGCTGCGACATCCGCTCAATGTTTCCTCCGAGGCTCATCTCATCTCAGTCGCACCTCCTCCCTTTCAAGTTGTCGTCTCCTCCCTGCGCCCGTCACTTGTCTGATAACTCAGCTTCGACGCTACGCTTCTGCAGGACATATACCGGCTAGCCATTCTACTCTGCTGACGGTCTGACGGTCTGAAAAGCACAAAAGACCCTTGCCCTTGCTGTGATAGTAAGAATCTTCTTTTCGTCTATGGTCAATTGCTTATTCTTCTTTTTGCAGACAGCGAGACTTCCCTCTTCCGAAGCAACTCCACCTGCACCCGGTTCCTCTCCGCGTTCGCCAAGGTCCATGGCTACGCCTACCTCCGCAGCCTCATCATCCCGCTCATCCGGAGGCATGGCATCCGAAACACGCCGACAAGATTGGCAAGGAGCTCCTCAGTCTCTCCACCCACACCCGACTTGCCGTTGACCAACCGGGACAGCCTATACGACGCCACTGTGACCATAGACGACCTCACCCAAGCCCTCGATAATGTATCGCGTGTTCCATCCCCGGAACCACTCTCCGCGCTATGCTGCTGTTGTGGCCTGGACGATTGTGAGAATTTGCAGGCATGGCTTGCAGTCAAGGCAAGGCTGGAGAGCCGGTTAACGCTGAGTGCAGGTGCGTCCGCTACAATTTCGTTGCTATTCTGCAAAACTGACTCGTTTGCAGAAGTCGGGCAGGCGTTGCTGCAAAGACACGAAGCGTACGTGCGGAGACATGAAGCCACTTGCCACTTGCCACGCGCCGCCCGGTCCTTGGAGGAGGAAACTGAGAGTAACGAGGCAGCTCTCGCGGCGAAACAGGACCAGCTGGATGAGTTGACCAAGGAGAACAAGCCTTTGGAAAAGGTGCGTTGTCTTTGGATTCAAGTTTCCTCATTCTCATTATTCTACAGCGCCTCACTCAAGCGCTCGTCAACAACGAGGTTACCGAAGTTTCTCACAAGACCATATTGCAAGAGTCCGCATATGCTGACAAAGCCTACCGCACATTGACATCAGTCAGTGTAAATGCTCGTATGTGCACAAACACGTTCCGAATCAACCATCTTTCCTTCTTCGCCTCCCCCGCACCTACGGCTGACTCATACTGTGCTTACCATCCGCTTATCTGGATTCATACGCCGCCTATACCCTGCTTATACCATGCTTATACCCTGCTTATCAACCTGAAACCGAGCGCACAACATCGAGCACGCTCTCAGCCTTCGTCACGCTCCAAGCTACGGCGCACCAGCACGCATTTAGAGCCCCAGAGAGAGAGAGAGTGCCATCTCCAGTCAGTGTAAATGGTCGAAATAGGATTCCGCATATGCTGACAAAGCCTACCGCACATTGACATCAGTCAGTGTAAATGCTCGTATGTACAGAAACACAACCATCTTTCCTTCTTCGCCTCCCCCGCACCTACGGCTGGCTCATACTGTGCGTACCATCCGCTTATCTGGGTTCATACGCCGCCTATACCCTGCTTATACCATGCTTATACCCTGCTTATCAACCTGAAACCGAGCGCACAACATTGAGCACGCTCTCAGCCTTCGTCACGCTCCGAGCTACGGCGCACCAGCACGCATTTAGAGCTCGAGCCATCTCCACGGGGTTTCCATCACCGACTTTATTGGCGCAAATATGTATTAGGTCTTTAATAACCACCGGGAAGTTGGTCCAAGGCGGGGCGTTCGGGAACGACGAAGGGACGAGGTAGCGCCAGTTACGATACAGGCATTGATCGCTGGGTCAAAGTGCGCTTCTCCAGCGTGCGGGGATATCTTCCGGTGGCAGTCGTCAAACGAGGAGCACATGTCATAGTCGTGAACCAAATGCCCTCTGTGGGCGACGACGACGAGCTCGTAGTACCCAGCAGACAACAGTGCATCCGCGGGTCGGAATTCTCGTCAGCGACGTGCTGCTGGGGCGCATCCAGCAATCATGCATCGAGAACGAGGCCCAGGGCCTGGATTTATGGGGAATGCCGGGAACCGGAGGATAGGGAAACTTTGAGGGTTTTGTAACGGATGAAATATGACAACGAGATCACGTGAATCCAGTGTGGGTAGCTGAGGGTCCGGAGGACGGAGTGGGCCAGCGGGTTGCAGTGACATGACTGCAAGAAAGGAGGCGAATTGTGATGCCATGGCGGATGCTGTGAGCTGCTGAGCGTGTCCGTCCTCATGCGCAGAAGATTTGAATCATTTGACGGGAGGGGAGGGAAACGGATTCCCGCTGCCTTGTATCTCATCTGGTCTCTCAGCAGATTGAGGACGCGGCGGAGCAGAGAATCTTTTCGAGAGTCTGCAAAATCTCGAGTATATCTACGCAGGAAGGAAGTAAGTGAACTCACGCAACGTACACTGACTCAGAAAAAGTAATGGATCACCAGATCTTGAAAATTGGACGCGGTGTCAAGCCCGATGGAGGGACATTGGAAACTGGTTGTGGGGTGTAGTAGGAGCACTAGGAGGGCTACTATCAGCAGGTACAAATCGGAGTCCGAAATCGGCTTTGTTCGGCTTCAGTGGTGTGTCAAACGCGAACATGTGATCCATTTGTTATTCTGCATTTGGTTGACCCACACTATTTGCCGTGAAACACTGCAACGACTGACCCAAATGAGCTCAAATGTTGTACAGCTCCTCTTCACTATCCCATCTTCAATCTGTGAGCCAAAGCAGTGCACTTCCGGTCTGCTCAGGGACTCAGAAACATCAAATGAAGAAATCAGTAAAATAATCCTCCCGTGTACCCGGGACCCCCTACCTGTATGGTATAACTTGTCAGTGGGAGCTCATGGATGCTGGAAAAGCTTAGTTGTCCTCAAAAAGTGGAAATTCAATGTGCAGAGTCCTCCATTCAATTTTCATTGCCGAGCTGAACATTGGGTTGAAAGTTCAGCACTTGTTCTCACGTGTCTTGAGTGTCAATGCCATACCAAAACTGACCAGGATGAAGCCTAGGATACTCTACTTCATTAATCTAATGTCCCAGGTACAGGAACAGAGCTACATATATGCCCCGAGACCAGACAGTGTTGTTTTTCAGCTCTGATCTGTGGCCGGATTTTTGCATAGGGTCAACCATCACACCATCGAGTCTGTACATCTTCTAGGCATCTCATAGGATCCAAAATAGCACAACTGATCAATCAAGACCCAGAAATATGGCTTATCGGGGCTGTTGGGAAGCTCCTTGCTCAGGCTGTATATACAGATCATGCAAAAATCAACATCAGGCAACCACCCACCATGCACGTCTGCATGAGTTGCCTTTCTTACACTCTAGGTGTAACTCAGTGACCGGCATCTACTGTATTCAGCCGGATTTTCACATTTTGCAAGGCCCTATTTCAAGATCAAGGCCACCAAAGAGCCGTGGCCAAACGGTGGTGGAAGTTCTTCAACCCTGATAGGGTGTGAGGTGGTCACAGTCACCTTGCCTGTGTCATTGGGGCAGTCCTTAGGATTGGAAGAGTTGCCCTATACATGCTTGAGACCTCTCATCAAAGACTACTGGCAGGCCATGGGCACCTTTGCCATGTTAGTGGTCACCACTTCATTGACCAAGTGCTTCACAACCAACCCACTTGAGACCGGATTTTTGGGCCCAGAATTGCTCAACAGACATCAAGCTATCATCCAGTCCAATTTCCAGTTGCACCTGAAGCATTAAGTCCAGATAAAAGATCAAACACACAGATTTGACGGAAACCAGATTTTAAAATGGATCACTTTCATTTTTGTGATCGCTCTGCTTTAGCAAGGAGAGGGTCAGGCAACTCAATATTTTACGGGTATATACTAGACCCTGTAAGCTTTCTTTGAAGACCTTAACATTGCCCAGAAGTGGCGTGGCTGTGAAGCAATGCATCAAACAATTTCGAACCACGCGTGATCCATTACTTTTTCCGAGTCAGTGTATCTTCCGCCTCAGTCTCGGGGTACGGCCCAATACCAGTGCACACACCTCAAGTCGATAAGAAGGAGAGTCATGGGGCAACTGGGAGGATCACGCACCAAGATCCGTATGAATGCCAACTCGGGTGGGTCTGCATGAAACATGACCACGACCAACGCCTCCTCACTCGCAAAGGTGTGAGTACGACACTCCCAACTCGCACGCGAAACGCAAGATGTCTTTGAGCGACAGCTTTGGAACTGCTCAGCGATGCCAAGTGCGAGAGCGATAGCGCTGGCACCAGTGGTGCTTGCTGGCGTTGATGAACACCCTGGCGGCGCGTGGTAAGGATGCAGGATGAGGTGACCTTAGTGCCTCTTACACCGGCACATGAGATAGTCGATGCATTCTCGTTCCACCCGACTGCATCACCAATCTGGCCGCGGATGGCACACGACAAGCAGGTTCTGGATAATCGGAATTAGCTCGGTGCTGCAGACTCTGAATCTGATCCCGTACCGCTGGTCCACTGCAAGTTGGTATCATCAAGGACAAAGGATAAACAAACAACAACTGCTGTTGACCTTGTCTTCGACCCTCACCCAAAATGTCAGCACACCGCACTGTACCCTCGCCCCCTTCAGAGCCCTCGCCCCCTGAGTCCTCGCCCTTCTCGCCCTCCTCGCCCTCCTCGCCCTCGGCCCCTCCTTCGACCCCACGCAGTGTGAGCCTCGTATCGCTTCGTCTGTTGAGCAACTGGCTGAAACTGGTGCAGGCATCTCACATTATTGCGTCCGCGACGGGAGACGAACTCCTCCGCGGAGGCAACCGCGCCTACATGGGCCTCCTTCGCCAGCAGACTGCCTACGGGGTGGACTATGCCCGGCTGTCCCGCTCCTACTTTCGCCTAGCTCACTATTGCAAGAGCGTCATTGAGCTGCATTGCACAATCAGGTGCCTTTCTAATTGTTGTCTCTGTGGCTTTCCTAATCCCTCTTGACCTAGAGACGACCTCGATTCCCTGCGAGATGGACTCGATTCCTTGCTTCGTCGCTGCGACCAATTGACCGCCTTCGACCCGGACGAGCCCGTCACAAGAGAAGAAGGTGTTTTCCCAGGCCTGAGGGTCTTTGAATTGGCGATGGGCTAGGTCTGTGACTGGACTGACTCATTGGGGATTATATGTAAAAAAAATTTGGACTTGTGTACTAGCCAGATTTGGTCTAGTCCAAATGGACTTTCGTGCTTGCCAGCGCTTATCAAATTCATCTATTCTTAGCAATTGATTACACATCAGCTGTCAACTTGTACCCACTTGTCAACACTGACCAGTGACGCACGACTTATAACGTTGAACCGAGTTTTCCGACAGAGGTCAAATTTGATTTGTGGATTTTTTCTCCGGACTCGGCACTCTGTTCTAACCCCCCCAAATTTTCGTCATGTGTCCGGATCAGGCCATCAAAATGAACAAAAAATCTCCAGAAATTCAGACAGGTAGCCAAAAGACATGGGAGAAGAAATCTGTAGTTCAATTGTACAAGGGAGGAAGTGATTTCCGGTCGAAACGGTCAATTATCAAGCAAGGGTTGAATTGATGAAAATTTTGATCTGTCCCACGGTTGAACTTGAACATCAACCAACCCGAAAAACACTCAAGTAGCCAACTTTTGCTGGATTCGGGCTGGTATATTCGACTTGAAGCAACGTGCCCGAACCCTCATCGAAATGTGTTCAATTGAAAACACCATGCTCCCAACTTGGACTTGACCATGTACTTGGATGGACTAACTCATGCCCCTCCCAGCCCACTTCGCATTCCGCCCAGCAATCCAGGTCTTCATCAACGCCAACGCGTGTTTCTGCACCGCGAGAACGTTCAGGTTGCCGACTCGGAGGGCTGTGGAGGTTGCACATCGGATATGATTTCTGGTACAGTTGAATCCGGAGTGTTGAAAGTGAAGCCTTGAAACTCACACATATCATCGGTAGAGTACCCCTGGCTCACGACGATCGGATCGGTGGACGTACTCCAGAAGCGCGAGTCGGGGTTATCGCCGGCGGTAGTCACAATGTGTTTCCCTTTGGCAAAAAAACACATAGAACCTGTTCGTGCACGCCCCCTGGATAAGAAGACTTCTGAAGAGACTCACATCATCATGCTTCCCAATTGAGCAGACTGCGGACGTCGAATTTGGTGTAGCGAGACTCGCGGGGATACAAAAGAGTTAATCGTCAGAATAAAACTATACGTCCTAGCCCGAGTAAAACGAATCTGTATCGGACCCTCCAGAGTCACAGGCAAGGGTGATGAGCTCGGTGTCATCATTCTGCCCTCCTTTGCATCTACTTGAAACGATTCAAGTGACCAACTTGAGCAACT
Organism: Roridomyces roridus; assembly: GCA_029378245.1. NCBI lineage: Eukaryota > Fungi > Basidiomycota > Agaricomycetes > Agaricales > Mycenaceae > Roridomyces > Roridomyces roridus. Next base: position 115,101 of record JARKIF010000081.1, read on the forward strand.
TTCCAAAATCCGGGCTGCCACCCATGAATCAATAAAACACTGGGAAAATCCACAGAGTAACTCACGTCCCGAGGCCACTGACTGCATCCCAACCCTCCGTGGCCTGTGCCAATGGTCAGCGTGTACAGTTTCGAAGACGTCAAGACTCACATTGAATCCATCCGTACCACACCTGTCGAAGAATAAGTCCTCCCCGTTCTAGTGAGTAATTAGTTGACAGTACTCACCCAGGATTATGACCCAACGTGATATCATTGAACCCGCTCGCAGCCTTGGAATACAACAGGGGGTTCAAGAACCCCAGAGGCGGAAGCCCCGCCTTGAGCCGTGCGTCATTGAGCAAAGCAACGAGCCCAGCAAACGCAGGTGCCGAGGCAGAGGTTCCAATCTGATGCGTCACCTCGCCTCGTAAGAACATGCGGAAGCTGGCAGATTGAGCGGAGACGTCGGGGAATGCCTGGGTTGGGTAAGATCTGGGATATCTGCATGGAGGCAGTGGACTTACTCTGCCGTCGGGGTTGAAGAGTCCCTCATAGGTGCTGTTGGGAAGTTGATCCAGAAACCCTTTCACGGCAGCATCTTGATAGCTGAGGAAGGAAGGTAAGGAGATGCGAGAAAGCAGGGAAGAAGTGTACCTCGGTCGGGAGAAGAACCGGCTGAAACCCCCACCGGTGAAAGACGCACTGATTTCAGGGTTGAAGAATACTGTGCCTCCGACAGTAGTGACGCTATAATTTTGGGATTCAGTACGATAACTCGCAGGAAAAGCACAATACCTACAAGGGACAGGAGGCGGGGAAACCTGATTACGAAGTTAACGAGCTCGTGTAGTACCAGAACAGAGAACAACAAACCAGGGATGAATTGCGTCTTCAAATGATATTTCAGAAAGACGGAGGCATGACTGTAAGTGAGCCTACCCTGTTGGTCTCATCATTGGACATGCAAGTTTGAGTGGCAGGGTTTGAATCGCCATCCCCAACACCGAAATCTAGTTTCCCAGTCAGAACGATATTAGCTGCGATCAGCGGAAATACTGACCACCCGAAGACACAATTAAGTGACACCCTGAGCACCCAGTTGAGCAAAACCAGCGCATGCACGCCTGGCATAGCTTTCCGGAACTGCCCAAGGAATCAGGAAGAACCACGAAGTGTTAGCCTTGCGCACCCGTTTCCTCGGCGTCCGCTGTGTTCCGACAGTCAGAGTCGAATTTGGCATTTAAAAACACCAATTAACTCACAATAGCTGGTGCTGATGACCAAAGGTGGGTCGGGGTGAGAGAGAACAAAGTCGAGCCACTGCCATGGGTCGGGTTAGTGGGGATATTCGATCAAGAATAACTCCCTAACCTCCGAATAGGGTTCATTCGTGTCGGTAGGCGCATTAAGGCTTGGGACAAAAGGAGGCTGGCCCCTAGTCGAATAGAATGTCGATGCAATTGGGAACGAAAGTCCGAACTGGAGAAGATATTAATGCAGGGTGTAGAAAGTGCCATTGACAACGTACGGCGAACTGAGTGTCCAAATTTGCCTCGATACTGGCACGGGATAGATTTTGTGAATTGACTCCGCCTGAAAACTATGAGAAACGGAAGATAATGTAAGATGGGCATACCATTGACGGAGATGAACTTGAAAGTAGAATTAACAGCGGCAGCCGCGGGAACCTGATCCTCGTAAAGTCGTTGCAGGTCAGCCGTGTTGGCGTAATTCTCGAGATAACCAGTGACACCGATGGAGTTGCCGACGTCCGCAGACGGGGTGTACCCAGTGGCATTGTAAATCTCCCTCAAGCAGGTTATCGTCATCTCCGTATTGCAGCTGGCATTGACAGTCAGACCCGTAGCCCGATCGACGAGGGTCGGCAAGTTCTCGACATGGATTGGACTGGTCAGGCTCGAATTTTGTGGCTTAAAGCGCCCGAAGAGAGTGGTGGGTTGGATCAAATCCACATGGTCGTACACAGCCGCTGGGAGACTGTAGAAGGTCGTGCGGACAAGATATTCGCCATCCGTGTGCTGCCAGACGTGGTATTTCTATGGAAATTGCTGAGTGATATTTTGAAGCAAAGAAGGAAAGGCCTACCGTATTCAGCATCTCCTCCGCCTTCGATAGGGGAATCCTGATGGTGAGCCAGTCTCCAGCTGGAGAGTGGCCAATGTTTCCCTCGATCCCATGAGACGCAAGCCACTCATCGACGGCATTGACGCTCTCTGGATGTGGCGCCACCAGCTCTTCAACTTCTTCCTTGGAAAGATGTTCGCCGTAGCGCTCGTGTTCTGGGTCACTGACGGCGTACAAGTGCTCCTCCAAGAGATGGAAGTTGGGCTGAGGCAGTGCGATGCGAAGCTGGATGAAGTGGTCCACTGGTGCAGGACTGTGGATCATCCAACCCCGAGGAGGAGCACTTAGTTCTTCTTTGACCTTGTGCGGCGATGGAAAGGAGTGGGCAAAAGCGGCCAAGGGGAGGAGAGCGACTAGGTATTGCGACCGCATTTTGTGGGAGTGCTCGACGAGTGTTCAGCATCCTTTATGTAGCGATACAGCCAGGACACGAAGCTGGAACACAAATATTTTAATAGAAGTTGGAGAGACCCAACGGACCGAGCCGTACTCACCGAGCATGGGAATTGTAGCGGTCCCCGGGCTACGTCACCGCTGCATTTGTGGGAGCTTTCCTTTGGGAATATCTTGCTTTCTTGCGGAAGAGGAAGTCAAGCAATATTCGATCACTGGGTGACCGACAAACAACGCGTCTGAGCGCGTCAATGCATTGTAGGCTGACCAACACAAATGATCTCTGACAACTGTATTGTACACGAGCACTCCACAGTTGTACGGAAACAGGCCGAAACCGAACATCCGTCGTGGAGGACCACGGCGGCCCGAGCCGTATACGGTATAATAGTCGTATCCTCCCCGTTTTACTTGCTGCGCAAAGCACAAAACAAGCATCAAACCTCATTACTCCCGTCTTCAGCGCCGATGAAGACATCCATTCCCTCCTCCTTGAGTATTTTGAATGGACGTAGTTCGTCCGTCAAATCTTTGAGCAGATGCAAGTTCGTTCCAGCCGCAGCAACGACATGGAACGCGCGAAGCTGGGCTACTCCGACAAGCCTCCTCCTTTCTGTCACCGGATTCCCCGCCATCTCGACCACCAATGCTGCATGATCTTCGTCAGGTCTGTACCGGCAGTGAAAACAAATCTTCTCGAGCCCGGGCGCAAAAGTATTGTCCCGGATGCACTCGAAGAATTGCTCTGTAAAATCACATGCTGGGTACCACATCTCCACCTCCGTCAAATGAGACTGTCGGAAAGTGTGTGAAGAGAGATCTACCGCCCCAGGGCCGCGTTCCATACCGGGACGCACGACAATGCGCTCCAAGGGGGGCGAGCTGCGCGTCAAAAAATTGTGCAGATCCATCGGGACGTAATCCCCGACCTCGACAAGTTCCAGAGTTTTCAGATTCGGAAAGGTGACAACCACGAGAAAATCCGCAGCGCATGCCATGGGCTCCGGAGCCCTCTTGCCAGAACGAAACAGAGTGAAGGATCGCATCTCTGGATGGGAGAGCGGCTCGTCTGCGTAAATATCGCGACTTGTTTGATACACCGAAAAGGCACATTCGGTGAGGTTGGGCATGAGCCGCAGGGCTTCCGTGCAGTCAGAAAACTCGTAAAATTCGCCAGTGAATTTTCGGAGTTGTTGCCATGCAAGAGCGATGAGATCGGGTGGGAGGTGACGCAAGTGAACTTTGTCAAGGAGGGGAACGTCGTGGAACATCTCGATGGGATCCTCGAAGAAATCATCAAATTGCTCGTGTCCGAGGAGGCCAATGGACAGGTCGCGGAGGACAGGAAAGTCAACATGATGCATGTCCATCGTTTCCAAGTCATCTCTGGGCACAATGAGGTCCAACGATCGAATTTCTCTTGTGTGTCGGCGAAACGCCTTGGAGAACGCAGTGAACTCTTTTATATCGCATATCGGACCCTCGATCCTCACGGAAAGAGGACAATTGCCAGCGCGGTTGAGCCAGGTCTTGGCTATGTCTGAGACACAGTCAAAACGGGCCTGCACGTCAATAGCCAGTCGTGCCCACAACCTCGGCGTGGAGAGCGCAACTCGGCGCCATTGGCTGCAGATTTGCAGCAAAAGCAGCGGCGCTTCCGCGGTGTTCACTGCGTCATTTCCCGAAAGTACAGCGGGAAGACAATGGGCGAAAATTTCTGAAATAATCTCTGGCGGTAGCGTCGAAACGGGATATATGATTGCGTCCAACTGAAGCTGCAGAGACTGCCATTCGGCGCGCAACTTTTTCAGACGCATTTCCTGGGCTGAAATCTGTTGGAGAAGCTCTGCAACTTGGGACCGAAGGGCGAGATGGGTGTTCGAGAGCATGATCTTGAAGAGCGCGCGAGAGTGTGAGTGAATGGGTGTGGATCAAGGACCACTCAACGAATTCCGCCGATGCCCCTATACCCGAATGGGACAGGCACCGCCTCGTTGATGGCGGCATCCTGTCGGCACCCATGTCTACCATCACCGTGCCGCAAAGTGTTTGTGGTGCCAAACACCAGCCTCCCTTCTTCTCCCATTACCTCCGTCGCCCGTATCTTTATCCCGCCAAATGTCGGCCTCGACATCAACGGTCACCTCGCCAATGCCCGAGCATTCCGCCGGCCGACCTCGCCCAGGGTAGTCGGGCCTCAACGTGAAGCCGATGGTAAGTGTAGATTGGTCGCAGTACCGCGCCGGTGCGTTACCTCGCCTATCTGACTACCACTCGTTCTAACACCAATTCAACATGTAGTAGCTACCACTCCATTCGATCGGAGGCTCATATTCGACGCCAGCGAGCCGCGTCTTTCCCCCAACGACTGTCAGCCGCCCTGCGCTCGCTCTTCCCTTTCCCCTTCGCCTGCTCCCCGGCCCTTTCGTCCTGCACCACCACCATGCTTCGTATCGTCCTTGCTGCTGCCGTCACCCTCTCACCTCGACGCTCGACCCCACTATCCAAACGGACGGACGACTTGCAAGTGCATCGCGGACTCGTAGTCTCGTACTATAGTCGCGCCGATGGAAGCGCGGCGTTGGGCGTAGTTAGTCATGTCTGCACCGTGTTCCGTTCATAACATTCTCATTCGAAATCGGCGAGTGTACTGAGACGGACTTGGGTTTTGTGTGGTCAAAGCGGCAGCCCGGCACATTAATTGTCTGCCGTGGCTCGCCGCGATCACTGAGGCGGTGTCCATCCCAAAAGGGTATAGGGGCGTCGGCGGAATGTAAGCAAGTATCAAGGACGTCAAAGTTCAGTTGATCCGGCTCTCCTTCAGTTGATCCGTCTCTCATCTCTTTGCACCCTACAACGCGTCAATATATCTACGAGATCCTTCTGACGCCTATATTCACTCAGTAGCCCCAGATCCGTGCGTGTAGCTGTTACAAGATTGCAATTTCGCTTGACCTTTTTGACCAGTTGTCGCCGCGTCGCGTCCCAAACCATGCATCCTCCCAATGCCGCCCTACGAACCCAGGTGGCACAAGTTCTCGTCGATATATCGAATCTAGAAACGCGTCTAAAAGAGAAACATGCAGAGCTGGGGCGCCTGCAACACCAACTTGACGCGGTCATCTACCCTGTCCTATCCCTACCCCCAGAAATTGTCTCCGAGATCTTTGTTCTCTGCCTTCCAACTGAGCGGATGAGCATGGCCTCCAACCGTCATCTCTCGGAAAACTATCCGTATTACTTAGGCCCTAGGACGCGACCTGTATATATGAGTAGACCAGCCGATATACGCTCCCTATCCCAAACATGCAGCAAGCAATCGTTGTCAAGTCTCCCAAGGCGCCTTTCACCGTCGAATCTCTCCCCATTCCGACGCCGGCCAAAGGCGAAATACTCGTCAAGATCCATTCTGTCGCGCTCAACCCGATAAATTGGAAGCAGCGTGCCTTCAATGTGCTTGTGGACGAGTATCCTGTCGTACTAGGCTCCGATGTTGCAGGCGTCGTTGAGCAAGTTAGCGAAGACGCGCAAGGATTTGCAAAGGGCGACAGGGTGTACGTTCCTATTTCTTCGAAACGCCTGGATGCTGACGAAAATAGCTTTGCCTGTGTTCTCCATGGTGGGTTCCAGCAATATATCGCGTTCCCGGCCGCCATCGCGCTCCCTGTACGTCTGTGCGTTGCCCCCTACTGAGCATCGACTGACCCATGCTCATAGATTCCGGACAACATCACGTACGACCAAGTGAGCACGTTTCCCATCGCGTTCCACACCGCCTGCGTGGGGCTCTTTGCGCCAGCACCCATCGGCATTGGTCTCAACCCCACGTTTTCCTGGGACAAGCCACAGCAGGGCGAGTCGGCGCTGGTGATCGGGAGCGGCTCAGTAGCGCAATTCGGTTCCCGGTAGGGAGGCTTATTGGCATCGGACTGACAGTGACGATACAACCACCGTCGACGACGCACTCGCACGCCGTTTTGTAGCCGGAGCCAACAGCGTCATAGACCACTTTGACGGGAGGGGACACCGCCAGCTCCTCGAGCGGCACAGCAGTGCGGTCTACGACATCTGTGGCACCCAACTCACGGAGGTAGGCCTCGTGCCTCGCAGACGCGTACGCAATTATACGTGTGAATCCGAGGAACTTGAGCAGCTGAATGGCTATAATATTCAAGTTAGTGGAGTACTTGAGAATGGTCTGGATTCACGCATGTTCAACCCTACGAACAACACCCCGCCGTTCTTCCAAGTCTTTGACTCGGATTTCTACGACATCATCAGCTCGCACTCGAAGCTCTTCTCAGTTTCCTCCGACCCGACGTTTGCGTTCGCACACGAGGCGCCTGTGTGAGTGCCCGAGAGCGACGAGGTGTGGTTCTGCTCCAACGGTGGAGGCGGGCTCGGTCGGAGTGGGATCGACGCCAACAACCAAGTGGCCAAGATCAGCCTCAAGGCCGTGGCTGCTGCTGTCAAAGCGAATGGGACGGGGAGCGTCAATGTCACTCACGCAAAGGTCGAGCTGGCCGATTCGATGCAGATGACCAACGGCGGGACGGGTCCGTACAAGGGTCAGATCATCTTCATGAACCAAGGACGCGGCGCCCTCCCCGCCAACATGGCTCTCGTCGATCCCAAGACGAACAATGTCACCACCCTGCTCGACAACTTTTATGGCCGTCAATTCAACGCGCTCAACGACGTCCGCGTGCATCCCTCCGGCCAGATCTTCTTCACCGACGTCCCCTATGGGTACTACCAGAACTTCAAGCCCGAGCCCACCATCCCCGCGCAGGTCTACCGATTCGACCCAAAGACCAAGGCACAAACTGGGAGATTGAGGTCGGGTTAGCTGTCGTGAGGAGAAATGAAACGCACATGCACACCATCCCCGCACCCGCCGTAGACGTTGCCTTTGGTGTCGACGACAACGCCATCCGCAGCGCCCGTATCGACGTATGCAAACACACGGCGGTTGACAAACTCGAGCGTCCCAGGGGTCACATCAAATTTGTATCTACCGCAAACCATCAGCCGTCAGAACAAAAGTAAAGAGAGGGAAAAACGCACATGGTCGCAGACAACGTCCCGTTATTGGCCCACTTGGCACCCAGCGCCCCCGTATCCGCCACATACACACTCTTGTAATCCGGGGTAAACGTCAATCCATTTGGCTTGTTGAATCCATCCGCCACAACGCGCACCGCCTTGGTCTTTGGGTCGAATCGGTAGACCTGCGCGGGGATGGTGGGCTCGGGCTTGAAGTTCTGGTAGTACCCATAGGGGACGTCGGTGAAGAAGATCTGGCCGGAGGGATGCACGCGGACGTCGTTGAGCGCGTTGAATTGACGGCCATAAAAGTTGTCGAGCAGGGTGGTGACATTGTTCGTCTTGGGATCGACGAGAGCCATGTTGGCGGGGAGGGCGCCGCGTCCTTGGTTCATGAAGATGATCTGACCCTTGTACGGACCCGTCCCGCCGTTGGTCATCTGCATCGAATCGGCCAGCTCGACCTTTGCGTGAGTGACATTGACGCTCCCCGTCCCATTCGCTTTGACAGCAGCAGCCACGGCCTTGAGGCTGATCTTGGCCACTTGGTTGTTGGCGTCGATCCCACTCCGACCGAGCCCGCCTCCACCGTTGGAGCAGAACCACACCTCGTCGCTCTCGGGCACCCACACAGGCGCCTCGTGTGCGAACGCAAACGTCGGGTCGGAGGAAACTGAGAAGAGCTTCGAGTGCGAGCTGATGATGTCGTAGAAATCCGAGTCAAAGACTTGGAAGAACGGCGGGGTGTTGTTCGTAGGGTTGAACATGTCGAATCCAGTGGCACGGAAAGTCCCATTTTGCCCAAGGACGGCGAACGATGCAGGGAGGACTTGCTACACAAACAGTCAGGTAATGTAATACTATCAAGGACCAAGTTGCTCACCACCGCCTGGGGATTTTTGGCGTGCGCAACCGAGGCGAGGATGAAAAGGGACCAAGTCGCGAGAGTCATGATGACCTGGGATGGTGGGGCCCCGCATCCGCCCCGCATTTATAGATCGAGTAAAATTTACCCCCGTCTCACTGGGCGTGTCGCATAGGAGCGCATAGGATGCATATATGCCCGGAGGAAGAGGCGGATCAGGGTATTGTCCCGGGTGGGTCGATCTTGGTTGCTGTGTTTGAACGAAGTGTTTTGGGCGGATGAGAGGCTTGTATTCTCTGTTGTAGCTCTGACGAGCGGCGCCTGGAGCACTAGAAGTCCACTCCGTTGTGGAAGGCTCTGGACGACGATCGAAAAGAATTGGGAGGAGGGCGCAAACGTGATCGAATTTGGAGTCGCGGTAGCAGGTTAATCTTGGCCCGTTTTGACGCGTATATTGCGGCTACAAGAGCCATGGACCGATTATTGAGCGAGTGCAGTCGAAGTAAAGTCAAGAGATATGGACAAGGCCAGACGATGAGATCAGTGATCGCTAAGCCTTGTTCACAAGCAATGCACAACCACATCGTCCAGCGTCCCTCGTCTTTCATCATCATGAGAACGGCCTCGCCAACCACCGCCTCCATCGCGCGTTCCATTAGCTTGACTACATACTTTCACCGTCAAAAATCACAAAAAGACGCCATGCTAACAGGAGAGCCCGGAGCCACCGAAATACACTGCGCCATCTTCCGACCAGAGGAAGGGAAGGTACCCCCGCCTTGCTTGACTGGTCTCATAGGCTCCTGGGGTGATCAAATCCCCAGGTTTACCCGTCTTCATTCCTCGGCTGGCTCTTGCTTGGCCAATTTGATGGGGAAGAATGGAGAGGTCGTCAGTTGAATAATGCAGTTTGCTCGGGGTGGATTGTCGTGTTCTGCGACCCCGTTGGCTTGGCCGGGCAAGTTGACCTGCTTTAGATTAGATAGCGTCGGGCCGGGAGCAGAAAACGCACGCTGTTTGGCTCGGCACGCCGCCACGTTCGACTTGGTCTCGACTCTCACCACCCAAATGTCTACCGCAGACCTCCGTGCAGAACTCACTCAATTGGATGCACAAATCTGCGAGCTCAAGCGCGCTCTTGTCGCCACCGAGTGTCAGCGAGCTGTAGTGCACCAACAACTACGCGAAATCGCGACTTCTCCCTTCTTGACCCTACCCGCGGAGATCACAGCCCTGATATTCACCCACTGTCTTCCGACCATCGACAAACTGCGTAACAGCGGGCCATGGACGAAATTCAAAGACCCCCCGCTCGTCTTCTTGGCGGTCTGCCGTGCTTGGAGAGACATTGCACTGACAACACCGGATTTGTGGTCGGAATTGCGGTTGCGATTCGATCATATCCCTCAAGATGAGGAGCCCGCTCACTTGGAGACACATATCCATCAGTGGTTGGGACGCGCAGGCCACCGACCTCTCTCCCTGATAATGGGGCAGTACCAGTGGCAGTACTGGGATTTCGACTTCCCGATCGCACGCATGCGAGATATAATCCATTTCTATGCTCCTCGCATTGCGTGTCTGGAATTGTATTGGCCCCGAGACCACATTCGAGACCTGGCGCTGGACACGGTTGCTTTCCCCATGCTCCGGCATGCGTGCATCACAAACATCCGCAGGATCTCCTCGGCGGGGGATCCTGTCGAGGTTTTCGGTATGGCACCTAAACTCACGCAACTCACCCTCGGAGATATGGCCCTCCCCTCCTTCTACGTTTTCCCCGCGTTTCAATTCACCAAGTTCCAAGGCCACCTTGATGGTTTGGAGCTTTTCGTCCTCGCTCCCAATCTCATCGAGGCAGACTGTCGGACGGACGAGGATTGCAGAGTGCCGTCTTCTCCCATCACGCATGCACGCCTCCAGTCCCTAACCCTCTCAAGTCCCCGTGGTGACCCACATAGGGTTCTGGAACCCAGGGACATCCTTCCGTACCTGAACCTGCCCGAATTGCGCACGTTGGATATATCCGCTCAGAGAACGACAGCTAACCCGACCTCAATCTCCCAGTTTGTGCATCGTTCGGGTGCGCGCCTGCGGACTCTGGTGCCCGCGGTCAAATATTATCATGCCCAGCCGCAGGGTGCTTCCGATGAATGGAAGGACTGCTTAGGGCGTTTGAGGAATACTCTCCAACACCTCATTGTGTCGCCATCCGAAGCATTTTTCAAGATGATTCTTCGTAGTTATCTGACGCTCGAGTCTCTCACCATCTACGAGGCGCCGCAAATACCCTACGATGATCTGATTCGACAACTGATCTTGCGAATACCTCACCTCAAGTCGTTTCATATATCTTTCCAAGCGGGCGTTTTCCTCGAAGATGAGGTTTCAATTGCAATGCCTATGTTCGTGGATCGCCCGAAAGATACAGCGCGCAGCTTCTTGGCCCAGTTGGCGAAGAACGCGGGAATGCGTATCCAGATTGATTCTAATGGCAGCAAAAAGACGAATCGGGTCAAGTTGATTGGGTGCGCATGCCTTGAACTTTTGCTCTTTGCGCTGGACTGACAATGACCTTTCTCGTTTAGTTCCACCCAGTCCCGCGGCACGAATCCCGATGCATGACACCTGACTCCCTGTCGCGGCTCAAGGGTCAACGCAGACTCGACCAGAGAATGGTGCTCCTCGTGGCCGCTGCTCCTTTCTACCACACATATCGCCCCAGCCCGTACCAGAGTGCATGTCTTATTCGTGCCCGCTCCCCTCCAACCTCTTGTGGGAGCTTCAGGTCCGAGACGTGCCCGAGGAGGAGCATATGGGCAGGGCGGGTCCAGATGTTCCTCGAAGCTTTCCTCCTCGCAATCCCAACGGTGCGTTCTCTATGCCCTTGTTCTTTCCTCTTCTGATCAGCCTCTGCAGGTGCAGGTGCAGGTGCTGCCGTTCCACGTTCCTTTGGTCATATGCTCTCTGGCTCAACGGGACCTTTGTCGATCTCATGGGAATGGCTCAGGATGATGCGCTCCTCGCCTCGCTCGTCCGTCGATCTACGCGTGCACTCGGACGCCCCGGGAGCTCGAACGGCGATTTCAGATCTCGGTTGGCCTCCTTCACCTTACTTCCTCCCGCCTCCAGGACCAATTACACAAAACAACGCTCCTCTTCTATGTGGGATCACGGAGCCGACGCCGCTCTCAGCCGCAACTGCTCCCCCTCCTCCAGAGTCGTGCATTTTCGCTTCGGAGTCCTTGTTGGGATACGCGGTGGCTGTTCTGGCCGCAACGGGCGGGGAAGACGGTGACGGCGCAATCTTTCAAGAAAATGCGTTGGCTCAGCTCTTCCTCATACCGACGACTCCCCTACTTTAGCATCAACTACCTCAGTCGCTATTTATCTTCTCTCGTTTACATGCGCTCTTCGACAATGGCTAGTACTTGCAGCTTTTGCCCTCGAAATAATATCCAGAAAAAACACACAAAAAGATGCCATGCTAACAGGAGGGACCGTGGCCATCGGTATACACTGCGCCGTCTTCCGACCAGAGGAAGGGTAGCCCCCGCCTTTTCTTGACTGGTCTCATAGGCTCCTGGGGGCGATCAACTCCCCAAGTTTACCCGTGCTGACTCCTGAGTTCTCGTTTCCCCTCGTTTGGTCCTCGTTGGCTCTTGCTTGGCCAATTTGATGGGTAGGAATGGAGGGGTCGTCAGTTGAATAATGTAGCTTGTTCCGCGTCCCGGTTGGCGGATATCTGCACTCCTCGACTTGGGGAACTGGAGGAGGGGAGCTGGCTTGAATTCGATAGCGTCGGCGTGGACCGGCACGCCGGTCCGGCCACACTTTGTCTTCCTCGCCCTCACTCATTTTCATTCGCCGTTACCAACGCTTGCGGCCGCGGGTAGGATAGCTCTGACCCTCGCCCACGCCTCGATCCTCGCCGTCGGTTTCAATCAAGTTCGACCTCATTCGGAGCTACCACACCGCGTGGGGCGGAGTCCAGATTCGCCGCTGCCTGCAGGACATCATGATGCTAGACACGTCGTTATACGTCCCCGCTCAGACAACCACGCTGTCGCCCGTCCACGTACATCCCTGGCAGAGTCGACGAGCACGGCCTCTGCTACGTGGTACTGGTACCCCGCCTTGGCCTTCTTCCGTCCACAAGGGCATTTAGACCATAGAATACTCACCTTACAAAGCTTCATGTACCCGCTTCTCGAAATGGATGGATGGAAAAAGGTCATGTTATGAATACTGCATACGACATATACACCTATGCCTTTGCGGCGTTGGCGGCATTGGCAGCCGCAAACTTTGCGTCCTCGGCAGCAGCAACGGCGGGGTTGACCTTCTTGCCGTCCTTCCAGCGGACACGGGGAGGGGGAGCACGGTTCCGACGGCCCTCGCGAGAGCGGACACGGACGACTGAAAATAATTAGGTAAGAGTGGATTACTAGAAGAAAAATGGGAGACGTACCATGAGCGTGGATTGCGCAGGACACGCAGTAAGCGATTTTGTTGTAGAGTTTCGGAATAACATATTCTGCGGAGAATTAGAGAGAGAAAACAAGAAAAAATGAAGCAAGACGCACCAGCATAAACCGAAGCCTCGCTGAGATCACGGACGGCGGCAGCCTCGACCATGTTACGGACGGTGAAGCGCTTGATCGCCTTGTCCTTGGCTACGCAGCGCGAGCAGTTGGAGCAGCGCATAAAGACGACGTGGCCACGGCCCTTCTTGTTGCGTCCGCCATTTCTTCTTTTCTTGGTCTGCAAGTAGCGAGATGAGTAATGTGAATAGTGAAGTCGGGGACGGAGGAGGGGATGTTTTGCTACGCACCATTTTGAGTGGGCTGGTGGCGGGTCTTGAGGAGGAGGAGCGAAAATACGCGGACGGACGGAGTTGGCTGTTGACCAGTCGTTGGGTTATGTTGACCAGTCTTTGGCTTGTGTGTGAAAGCACACCACGTGCTCTCTGCCTCGTGATTTGTGTACTGCCACTGATGGCCGACTTTGCTTTCAACCACATCGTTTACTTTCGGTTGCGGATTTCTCTTCTGGGATCTTTCCAATCCAACCAACGTATTCCGACGTCACGATTTGTTTGAATCGCTGACCCTCCAGATCACCTTGCCTAAGGCAAATCTACAACACCGTCGGATACAAACCGTCTGCGCGCTGCGGCATGAATTCCACTATCGGCATCACTGGCTACCATGGACAATACGAGGACCAGGCGAATATCTTTCCCTCGCCTGTGCACTGGATTTGCACTTCCAGCAGGTGCCCGCCGCTGCCGCAATCAATTCTACGTTCAATTTCATCTTTATGCACGGTAGGATGTCCATATTTCGCAATATTCTGTCTTATCGTTCTCAGGTTCAGAACCTGTCTCTTGCCAGTAGCAAGGCAAACTTGAACGCTCGTTTTCATCCACTTCCGATGTCTGCCTCAGATCATCCACTTGCCGGTTTGGACTATCGTTCCCGGTTTAGTCGACGTTCTACTCGACCGCGCGCGCGCCTCCATTTATCCCAAGCCTTGATACGCCGTATACAGAGGTTAGCGCACTGTTTCTGTCTACAACCCGGCACATCGTTGCTTGAAGGAATAAGCAGCCCGAATCAACAGAAGCCGCACACATCGGCTCCTTGTCTGTTTTTCGATTTGATCCGTTTTCTCAACCGTGGGACAGATCAAAATCCTCATCAATTCAACCCTTTGCTTGATAATTTACCGTTTCAACCGGGGATCGACGCTCGGAAGACTTTTCGCCGTGCACCACATAAACAGTGAGCAACCCGGGATACGTATGCGCCCCTAACCAAATATCCAGCAAACAAGCGTTGTCAAGTCGCCCCATGCGCCGTTCACCCTCGAATCTCTCCCCATTCCGACGCCGGCCAAAGGCGAAATTCTCGTCAAGATCCACACTGTCGCGATCAACCCATAAATTGGAAGCAGCGTGCCTACAATGCGCTTGTGGACGAGTATCCTGTCGTCCTGGGTTCCGATATCGCAGGCGTCGTTGAGCAAGTTGGCGAAGACGTGCAAGGATTCGCCAAGGGCGATAGGGTGTACGCTTTTGTTTCCTAAAAAAAAACTATACTGACGAAAAGTTAGCTTTGCCTGTCTTCTCCATGGCGGGTTCCAGCAATATGTCGCGTTTTCTGCCGCCATTGCCCTTCGTGTACGTCTGTGTTATGTCAACTACTGGCATCGAATTCACGTACTTAGATTCCGGACAACATTACGTTCGACCAAGTGAGCACGTTCCCCATCGCGTTCACCACCGCCTGCGTGGGACTCTTCGCGCCTGCACCCATCGGCGTTGGCCTCAATCCTACGTTCTCCTGGGACAAGCCGCATCAGGGCGAGTCGGCGTTGGTGATCGGGAGCGGTTCAGTAGCGCAATTCGGTGCGTGGATTCAAGCGCGCCAAATCAATCCTTTGAATTCGAACAGCCATCTAGCTGCTCAAGTTCCTCGGATTCACGCGCATAATCGCCTATGCGTCTGCGAAGCATGAGGCCCACCTCCGCAATTCGGGTGCTACGGAGGTTGTCGACCGCACCGCTGTGCCGCTCGAGGAGCTGGTGGTGTCCCCTCCCGTCAAGGTGGTGTTTGACGCTGTTGGCGCTGGTTTCAAGGCGGCGTGCGAGTGCGTCGTCGACGGTGGTTGTATCGTCACTGTCAATTCGATGCCACTCGAAGAGAACCTAACCGGGAAGACTGTTACTGTATCTCAGGCGCAGGGATACTATTATGGACCAGATCTGGTCGGGCCCAAGCGTAATGATGTCCTTGGGTATCTGGCTGTCCCGGAGCACACGACGTTTGGAAAGATGATTATGCGAGAATTGCCGGAGATGTTGGCCAAGGGTGTTGTCGCTGTGAGTGTTTTCTCTCTGAATAATCCTCAATCCAGTCGTGGCTCATTTCAGTGTAGGCTAATCCTATGGAGGTGTTGCTGAATGGAGTCCCTGGGATCATTGAGGGGTTGGAGAGGTTGGAGAAGGGGAGTGTGAGTGGGGTCAAGCTTCTGGCTCATCCTTAGTGTGATTTGTATTCTGTCCAACCCGGGCCCGCTCCAACTCACAATGTACTGTAGCAAGACATGTCATTAATATACTCCCAAAAGCTTCTTCGAGCCAGACACGTTTGAACAAACAACGTCGGCAACACCGTCGTCAATGTTCCGAACACTACATACCAAGTCCAGTTGTGCACGGTCCCTTTCAAATAAATTCGTTCTGCGGACTTTTCGATGAGGGCAGATTGATTCAAGTTAGATATAGAATTCCGCATTCATAGAAGCTGCAGAAGTCGGCCACTTGAATATCTGTTTTTCGATCTGCTTGAATGTTCAACTGACAGAATTAACCGTGGGACAAATCAAAATCTTTATCAATTCAACACGGCCTTGATTGACCGAAATGACTGGCATCCACCAACGACCATCTCTCAGCATCTCTGTCGGAAGACACTCGGAAAACTTTCACTGTCATCCTCCAACCGTCATCTCTCGGAAAACTATCCGTATTACTTAGGCCCTAGGACGCGACCTGTATATATGAGTAGACCAGCCGATATACGCTCCCTATCCCAAACATGCAGCAAGCAATCGTTGTCAAGTCTCCCAAGGCGCCTTTCACCGTCGAATCTCTCCCCATTCCGACGCCGGCCAAAGGCGAAATACTCGTCAAGATCCATTCTGTCGCGCTCAACCCGATAAATTGGAAGCAGCGTGCCTTCAATGTGCTTGTGGACGAGTATCCTGTCGTACTAGGCTCCGATGTTGCAGGCGTCGTTGAGCAAGTTAGCGAAGACGCGCAAGGATTTGCAAAGGGCGACAGGGTGTACGTTCCTATTTCTTCGAAACGCCTGGATGCTGACGAAAATAGCTTTGCCTGTGTTCTCCATGGTGGGTTCCAGCAATATATCGCGTTCCCGGCCGCCATCGCGCTCCCTGTACGTCTGTGCGTTGCCCCCTACTGAGCATCGACTGACCCATGCTCATAGATTCCGGACAACATCACGTACGACCAAGTGAGCACGTTTCCCATCGCGTTCCACACCGCCTGCGTGGGGCTCTTTGCGCCAGCACCCATCGGCATTGGTCTCAACCCCACGTTTTCCTGGGACAAGCCACAGCAGGGCGAGTCGGCGCTGGTGATCGGGAGCGGCTCAGTAGCGCAATTCGGTGCGTGAATCCAGACCATTCTCAAGTACTCCACTAACTTGAATATTATAGCCATTCAGCTGCTCAAGTTCCTCGGATTCACACGTATAATTGCGTACGCGTCTGCGAGGCACGAGGCCTACCTCCGTGAGTTGGGTGCCACAGATGTCGTAGACCGCACTGCTGTGCCGCTCGAGGAGCTGGCGGTGTCCCCTCCCGTCAAAGTGGTCTATGACGCTGTTGGCTCCGGCTACAAAACGGCGTGCGAGTGCGTCGTCGACGGTGGTTGTATCGTCACTGTCAGTCCGATGCCAATAAGCCTCCCTACCGGGAAGACTGTTGCTGTATCTCAGGTGCAAGGTTACTATTATGGACCGGATGTGGTCGGGCCCAAGCGTAATGATGTCGTTGGATATCTGGCTGTCCCAGAGCATACGACGTTTGGGAAGGTGGTCATGCGAGAGTTGCCGGAGTTGTTGGCCAAAGGCGTTGTCGTTGTGAGTTTTTTTTCTTCCCTGAACGAAAAAAAAAACAGTCTTGGCTCATTTCCGCGCAGGCTAATCCTGTGGAGGTGCTGCCCAATGGAGTCGCGGGAGTCATTGAGGGATTGGAGAGGCTGCAAAAGGGAAGTGTGAGTGGGGTGAAGCTTGTAGCTCATCCTTAGTTTCATTTGTATTCTGTCCAACCCACCCCAGCTCATAATTAATTTTGTACTTGACGGACCGCCATGTTGTTTGGCTTTCTTTGTGCGACGAGTGACCGCGGCATACCATCAGAATCTCATCCGATTTTGGACCACCAACAAACCACCATAGTCCCGACGACTGTTACTTATTCCCTCATCTCCTGCACCTGCCAACAGATTCAGGGTCAATTCGACCATGAGTCTTTCTGCGACTGAATTGCAAGCGGCTCGCGGCGGATGACGGTCACCCCTGCTCACCAACTTCAATGATTGGTGTCCGAGCTCAAAGGTGTCCGTCTCCACATCTGCACCTTCGGGCGCTGGCAGCCATTGAGTTTCGTGGACTTTCTCGGGATTCACGCAACCAAGACAACGACCCCAATTGATCCTTTTCAAGCCGTTAATGTGCGTGTCCTGGACACAGCCGGATCCTAGCGCTGAGATTCGAGAATAGCGGCTCGTCGAGATCGCCGCCCGGATACTCGAAGCCACATGGTGTGTATTTTTGACCCTGTGTGTTCCAAGACCGTCTGACATGGGAGAGATAGATGTTCGTTCTTGATCTCGCTCTCCACCAGCCAGCCGTTCCAATACCAAGTCATCCATTGATTCTTGAATTGCCGCGCTAGTGAGGATGGCGACTAGAAGAGTCGGGGCGAAGCGCTAGCCGTGGCATCCCACGCGTTGGGTCAATTAATACCTTGTTGGGTGCCAATGAAACACGGCGCGGTCTGGCAGCTGTTCGTAACAACAATACATGGCGCGAGATTTGCAGACGGCGCATTCTTTTCGGTATTTTCTTCGCCGAATGGGCAAGAAAGTCGACTGATCTCCGTGTTCCCGGACAAGGGTTCTCACTGCGCCGTGGGGCTAGACTAAGATCTTGTGGTCTTCTAGCCGTCAATTCGGGATTCTTTATGCAAGTCGATCTGCATATCAGCGCCCATTGTCGCTCACTCGACTTTTTTAGCAGAATGACAGGCAGTTACGACCCGCGTTGCTCATTGGTTCAGGATAAGTAGTAAATGAGAATGGCATTGAATCTACCTCTACCTCTTTCTCCTTCACCATGCCTATGCCAAAGCTGCTGAAAAAGCTCAGCAGCAAGAGCCTCAAAGCAAAGAGTGAAGATTTCGACAATCCTCCTCCACTTCCAGGCAATGAATACGAATCCGACAACGATGAAGGGTACGACCGAGCGCGGCCGCGACTTGCTAGCTCCAGGACGACACCCGCCGACGCGGCGCGGCCCAACAGCGACTGGCTAAATCACTCCTCGTCGCGCAGCATGGACGCCAGTGTGCGCATACGATCCAAAAGCGCGTCGCGCCCGTCCAGCAGGCAGCATAATATCTACCAGCAGGGCAGCGCGGCCTCCAATTCACACGTTTCGTTCGTGCCATCGCGGATGGGCTCCGATTCGTCGGGTTTACCAGCGGAAGATTTACGCGCACGTGCTTACCCTCCTCCCCCGCAACCACCCCCTGCGATCACTGGCTTGCAACCCAGCGCGTCAACCGCGTTCGATGAGCCCTGCGATCCCGTCACCACCTTCGCCTCCTGAAGACGATCTGACCAAGGACCTGGCGGGTGCATGGCAGACCGCCATCACAGCGCCCAAACAATCCAAAGCGGATAAGCTCCTGCAATCCGCTGGTAAGGAATTCATCCATCAACTCCACGCGCATTCGAATCTGAGAATTCTTCCAGAAAACAGCTTCATTCAAGGCCAGGCGAAGGAGGCCAAGTTTCAGGCGATTGAGACGGGTGTTGTGACGGCGTTGACGGCTGTTGGGGGTATGGAGGTCATCGAACAGGGCATTCACAGTCTTGTTGACGCTATGCCGGCGTTGATGAAGGGTTTGGATGAGGTTGCGAAGCTGCATCCTGTTATCGGAGGTGAACTCCTTTGTTTCCTTTTCAAAGCAACGCTGACTTTTGAGGCAGTTGCTGTTATGGCCTTCAAGGCTGTTTGGGCGTTGGAGGAGAAACGGAGGGCGAACGATAAGATGATTCTCACCCTGCATATGGAGATGAAGGATATGATGGCGGTGCTCATCCAGTTTCGTCAATTTCATACGCCTCGATTTGTTCCTGTTCTGACGGCAGATGTACAGACTCAAGAGCATTAAAGACGCCAATGAGGTTGCTCCCGACGGAACGACCATCAACGGGCGGATGCAGGGCGTTATCCATGGGACGGCAGACGACATCAAAGCCTGCGGTCTTGCATGCGACACGTACACGAAGAAGAAGACTATCGTCAAAGTATTGACCGGGCCCAGTTGGAGTGGGAAGCTCACTGGTTTTGCGGGAACTTTTACCAAGCGACGCGGCGAGTTTGAGTTTGCTTTGTCGATCCATACAGCCCTTGGGGTCGATGCAGCTAATCGGGCGATCAGTGCGGTCGATAAGACTACGCAGGAGATGAATGCGAAGATGGATATGATGATGAAGATGTTCCAGAACTTCATGTCCCCGGACCAGGCTGAGATGGCTCGGTGAGTGCTCGTGCTCTGGACACTTGTTATGTGCTCATGGTCGGCAGATTGGTGGAGCAGAGGGGCGGGCTGGACGCTGTCAAGGACAATGACAAGATGCTCCAAGAGCTCAGCGACATGGCGACAAGGCCGCTGGGGGTGGTGCCCAAACACAGCTGGTGGGCGCCAAGGGTTCCGCGAACGCGAACAACAAGGCTGCGGGGCTGGAAGGGCTCCGAGATGAGCTGAACACGGATCCGGACGCCGCCATACAGAAGAACGCGACAGCCTTTGATCGCAAGTTCGCTGTACAGACGCGACAGATCGTCGAGGAAGTGTCGAAAGAGATGGCGCGTCAAGGTGATCGCATCATCAGCGCCATCACTGCTGGTCCGCACGACAAGATACTGGATCCTGGTAGGATGATTGTTAGCAGCCTCATTCGACATTCTAACGAATTTCCAGATGTGCATGCGGTGTGGAAGTTGATGAATTGGAAGGGCAGCGTAAAACACCGCCACTTTGTCACGGCTTTGCGGGATCACTATACTGAAGGTGGTAGCATGGACGAGATGTCCGCACCCAAGACCAGCGAGCGTGGTGCAGATGATTGGGCGCTGGCCGTATCTCAGCGTGTCGAGGCTGCAGAGCATCAGCGAGGCTTTTGACGACGATGCTTCTGGCTTTGTCACAGTTACAGAAGGTTCGTAATCCTATTCTTTGTTGCAGCTTTGACTGACTTGATGCAGCCAATACGTTCACATCTTCTCGTCCGCTCGACTGGTCGCTGAAGAAATGGCTCGCCTTCTGGGCTATTGGTATGTGAAAAAATGTCGGCTATCCTGCTGAGACTAATCTGTTTTCCCAAGGCTGGCACCAGTCCATGAACCAGTATGTGAAGAAGATTCGAGAACTCCTGGCCAAGATGTTTGCCCTTCGGGTCAAAGTCTTGCCTATCAATCGGGGGTCGGTAAACCAATACCTCGACTCGATCCACCACTTTGTCACCAGCCTCTACTCTGGGGTGAATCCCTGCTACGTCAACGATGGGCTGCAAGAAAAGTTCAACTCGTACGTCGAAGCCGAGGAAGCCAGACTGCGAGGCAACTTGGAAGCCGTCTCGTATGACATTGACGCGTTGAATACGCTTTATCTCGTTGTTGGCCATGGACGTATCGAACGTGTAAGATCTCCGCTCCTGTATAAAAGCTATGCTAACCTGCTATTAGTTCTTGCTGCCTCTGATTTACTTGCTGCTCGGTATGCCCCTCCCTTTCACGTTGCTCAAAAGGTTGAATGTATCTTTCAGAGCGTGACTTTCAAATCATACGGGCCTGCCAAAAGAAGATTGTTCACCCAGACGAGCTATGGGATAGCGCCGACACTATCGGATGGGCTGAAAAGGCTGCACGAGAACGGATGGATCTTCTAGAGGGTAATTACATCCATGTTTATCCGAGCTGCAGCTGACAGGTTCACAGCGACCTTCAAGCAGCAGATGGGAGCAGATCTCAAGCAACAGTTCAATTCGTTCGCCAATGGAATGTTCCAGTACTTTTACGATCCCTCCGGCCTATGGGACCCTAAAACCGTGCTGGCGCAAGACGAGCCTGAATATCCGTATGACGATAGCTTCGAGACCAAGAACGTCAACCTTTCCAAAATCTTGAACTATCCGTTGGGCACAGAGACACTCGATTTTGACGCTTATAAGCCTGTCGCCAAACCCAAAAAGTCTCCCACTCGCCCGGCTCCTGCCCTCAAGTCATTGTTGGGCTCCTGGAACGGGTTCCTCTACGCCTCCGCGGATGCTACAGTGCCGACCAGCGGGATGCTCTCCATGGAGGTCCGTGTGCTTGACTTTATACTTGCATCCATTTGACACCGTGTATCTAGCTTTCTGCAAACGGAAACCTGACCTTCGCCGCCTCATCTCGAGCCAACATGTCCGATTTCACCATATCCGGTGAATGCATCACCCACGACGAGCACATAGTCACCTTTTCATTCAAACAGACCTTCCCCTCCCGGTTCACCGCCGTTTATTTTTCTGGTTCTTGGACCAGCGAGACTGAATGCCTGTCGGGAACTTGGGGTGAAGAGTCCAACGCCCGCACCCATCCTGGAGTCTTCATCTTCAGACGAACCGCACCGGAGGCCATGTGCTTCTTCCCTGCGCCCACAGCGCTGCGAAAGAACAAATCTCGTGCTCTATGGAGCTTTGCCATTGAAGCAGTACGGTACGGGGTTCGAAGGGATGGCTGGGCCTGGTCGTTCTTCCAACAACGAGCGGACAAAAGGAAACGGTTCATCGAGCTCTATATACGGAACACCCGTTTTGGGAAGCCTTTGGATGACACCGAGCAGGAAGAACTCCGCGAGATCCTCAAGCTCACGGCGGCGGCTGATTCGCGGTTCCTCCACTCTCTTGCTGAGAAGCAGATTCGTATGACAGCTGACCACGAGTGAGTGATTTCTTTGTAATTTACAAGGGTTTTACTCACCTGTATCCGCAGTGTCTCTTGTGGTACGCTGAATCCACCTTGGAGACAACTTCCTCTTGACCATTTCTACAGATGCTTGCAAGGGTCATATTGGCGGTATCCGAGTGACGTGCCTCAGTTGTAGGCTGGATTCTGAGGATACTTTTGATACGGTCGATTTCTGCAGCACTGGTAGCTGCATGTCGGCGAAAGTCGTACCGACGGGTCTCACAGTTCGTGCAGTGGTTTTGTTACTGAAAGCTTTGATCGACGGTGACTTTTAGAAATTCCACTTGCCCACACACGATATCGTGAAAATACGAAGGGTGGTGCACGTTCGTCAGTTTGGGAGGTTGGTTCTTCTTTTTCTTCTTTCGCGGCAACTGATGTTTCTTTTCAGAACGTATCGGCAAGCGAAACTTGCACTAGAGCGTTCCAGAGTCTTCTTCCCCAGCACTGCAGAAAACGACAAGGACACCCAGAAGAGCAAAATCGAAGGTCCGCGATGTGCTGTTTGCCGTAGAGATGTTGTGCAGCCCTGCTGGTTCTGCATTCAATGCGATGGTGCGTTTCGCTTACCCTTGCTTTCTTTCGAGTACTCAAATAACCTTTGTAGAGCCGCGCTTCATCTGCAACTCTTGCGAAACGAGACCACGGATTTCATTCCCCGGTCACGACTTTGACAATCACGACCTCGTGAGATGTCAAGCGTCGATCGAGCCCAAGGAGTTTGTGCTGGAAGAGCGACTAACTGATATTGAGCGCCGGTTTGAGCGGCATCAAGCGCATATAGACGAGAAGCTGCAGGGACTGGAGCGGAGGATGGATGAGCGGATGTGTGCCGTGGACCAGAGGCTGGTCAAGATGGACAAGCTGCTGCAGTGTCTCGTTTCCTCTTTGGCTTTGGGCAAGCCGCCCAAGTTGGCTGCTGAGCCGAAGAGTATAAGCACATCCAGCTTGGGGACGTATTTCGATGAGGGGTATGGTAGATGAATTATTGGCACCAATAGTAATATGACTTGGATACGCGATGACTGTTTTTGGGAAGCTCGATCAAATACTTTGTTCTTGACCACCTCCATGTCCACAGCTGCTCCACCTGGTGGACACGTCTGGCTCATCCTCTCCCACTCAAACGATGTATTCTATCTCGAGATACCGACCAGAATTATCAAAACCAACTGCCGGCGACCTGTCAAGTACTTGCGATTCTTGGGATGGTGCATAATGGGCAGATCGGGAGCCATAAAGACCGACCGCGCCGGTGTGGCTATGGGAGACGAGGATACTTTGAACGATGAGACTATCTATTACTTTGTCACGAACGCTGCGGATGACGCTGGTCCGTCGCATCTAAACTCTCATTTGCTTTCTCTTTTCCTCATCACTTGATTCAGCTGCCCTGCGATATGCAGTGGATCCAGAAGTCATGAAAAGTCGCAGTTCCCACTCAACCTCCAGCACATCCATGAGAACCGGGCAAGACAGATTCAAAGACTCCCTCATCCAACGAGATGTTGTCTGTGTCTTTACCAACTCGTCGAAATTAACGTGCCAAGGATCACATATCATCCCATTTCATAAAGGCGACGAGGTGCGTGACTTTTCCACTATACCGGCTTCAATCGGTGAACCACAGTACGTTTCCCCAGTGGCTCGATTTTGTTGTACATAATAGACCAACGGAAGGCGAGGACGTATCCGATCTCAATTCAATACACGACATTCGAAACGGGCTGCTACTGACGGGGGATTTGCACCACTTAATGGATCACAAGCATGTTGCTGTCATTAAAGTGCGCTTTTAGAAGTCCGCCACTGCAGCCTCTTATCATCTTCAGACTCCCAACCCTGTCCTTCAAGTCGATGACATCCCGCCCCGCCATCCGTTAACCCTGCTCCACGACGGAGGACAAGTCCAGTATCCCGATGGAAAGCGTTACACCATGCAATGGTTCAAGGAGGACCGAATGGAGCAGCGAAGGTTTCCGAACAATGCCGATGCAGCATTCCGGAAAGACACACAGCTCCCCGGACCGTCGCCCGCACTTCTGCATTACAAATATGGAGTCGCTGCTGTATACTGGTGGGGTAAGAATGCAAGTGCTTACCTGGGCATCTCCAACCGGCCGAACCTCGCTCGACCCAGCCCCCCGATACCTGCTGCGTTGGGTCCGGAACGCAACCTGCGATCGGGCCACCAACTCACCCCAAAGTACCGGCGCGATCCACCAGCACAGGGATCTGGGGCACCCACAGGCGAAGGGGCACAAGACCAAGACATGCTGGATGCGGAAGAGATTGTTTTACTGTTGTGGAGTCAGAACCCTGCTGCTATTGAACGTCGACGGCGTGCATCAGAAGAGCAGAAACGCCAGGAGGAAGAGCGTACTTCTCGTTTGGAACAGTGGAGGCAGGGTGCAAAACCGTGTAGGTTCCGAATTCAGGTCGTCGATGTATGGGAGCATTCTGTATTATTAAAGGTCAATGTACTTGGACTAATGTACACCAACTCGCGCGGACTGATCTTAGAGGAAGTCAGAAAACAACGACTATGAAGGGGAAAGTGATCGACATCACTTAGCATCACTTTCAGCTCAACTTGAACAGCACCATGACGGACCCTGATTCAGATTCACCTTGTTCTTGACCACCTCCATGTCCACAGCTTCTCCAACTAGCGGACACGTCTGGCTCATTCTCTCCCACTCGACGGATGACTTTTTCCTCGAGATACCGACCAGAATTATCAAATCCAACTGCCGTAGGCCCGTCAAGTACTTGCGCTTCTTGGGATGGTGTATCCTGGGCAGAATAGGAGCCCTCAAGACTGACCGCGCTGGTGTGGCCGTGGGAGACGATGGTGTCTTGAACGACCAGGCCGTCTATTACTTTGTTTCGGACGCTGCCGATGACACCGGTCCGTCTCATGGAAAGCCACTTTCGTTTTTTAACTCACTCTTTGCAGCTGCCTTGCAATGCGCAGTGGATCTAGAAGTCATGGAACGCCGCAATTCCGACTCATTCTCCGACACATCTGCGGAAGCTGAGGATGAAGCGTTCAAACAGTCTCTCATCGAACGGGATGCTGTCTGTATGTTCACCAACGCCTCGAGACACGCATGCCGAGGAACACACATCATTCCAGAAGAAGTGGGCTCCTCAGCGTTGTCTTGGATTTTAGGACATCGACCGACCGAACTTGAAGGCGAATACGTATCGGATCTCGTTTCCTCAGAGGACGTGCGCAATGGGCTGTTGATGACGGGGGATTTACGCAACACGATGAATCGCAGGGAAGTTGGTGTTATCAAGGTGTGCTTTCAGAGTTTCTGCCACCCCTAACCTCCTCTTACCATCCTTAGACTCCCAATCCCGTCCTTGAAGTCGACGACATTCCACCCCGCCATCCGTTGACCCTGCTTCACGAGCAGGGCGAAGTGCAATACCAGAGGGCAAGCGCTACACCATGCAGTGGCTTGGGGAGGACACCATGCTTGAAAACGTATTCCCGAATAACGCCGATGCGGCATTCCGCAAAGACAAGCAACTCCCCGACCCTTCGCCCGTGCTTCTCCATTACCAATATGGAGTTACTGCTGTATACCAGTGGGGAAGAAATGCGGGTGCCTACTTGGGCATCTCTAACTGGCCGAACCTCCCTCGCCCCTGCTCCCAGCGTAAAGGTCGCAGTCACTAAAGGCTGTGCTGGATGCAGAACTGGTTATTTACTTTTGTCGAGTCATAGCCCCGAAGCCATTGGGAGGGTATGTACCGAGTACTACCGTCAAGAATATACTCGTTCTCGTCCGAATGACAAAGTGCGCAAAACACGCAAAAAGATGCCATGCTAACAGGAGGGACCGTGGCCATCGGTATGCACTGCGCCGTCTCCGACCAGAGGAAGGGTAGCCCCCGCCTTGCTTGACTGGTCTCATAGGCTCCTGAGGGCGATCAACTCCCCAGGGTTTACCCGTGCTGATCCTCGTTGGCCTCTGGCTTGGCCAATTTTGATGGGTAGAATGAGGGGTCGTCAGTTGAATAATGTAGCTTGTTCCGCGTACCCCGGTGTTGGTGGATATCTGCACTTTTCGTCAGCGCTGGCTCGAACCGCTGCTGGGAGCCTTAGATTAGATAGCGCCGGGCCGGGAGCAGTGACGGAGGTAAATCGCCGCCAGGGCAACTATCACGTCGGTGCAGCGGCCCGCGCAACTTGTCTGCCTCACTCACTTGCTCGCTCCGCCGACACAGCATGCTATCGTCCAATTCAGCGCTCTGCACGCATGGAATCCTGCTTCAATTCTCGCCGGTTGTCTTGCGATTCACAGTGCATTCTCTGAACCGACTTGACGACTTGAGAGGCGTGTCAAATCCTCGATTCCTCATCACCTCGAGCAGACTCCGTCCAGTTTGGCACGGCGGGACGCAAAACTCCCAGTCTTCTATCCGTGAAGTGAATTGGCCAGGTCCCTGTCCTCTTCTCTCATGATGCCGCAACTTTTCTGTGGTCGTACGCTCGTCGTCTTCTGACGCTCAGGAGCTGAGCTCGCTGCACACCGACACGGGCTCTGTTGCATCTTCCAGTTGGGGCGGCGCTCTTATACGCTTGAATCCGCCACACCACTTTGCGGAGCCAAACGCTCTACCGTCCCATTCGTTCTTTCAACAGCCGAGACATGACCTGCGCTGAATTCCCAGCTCAAACTTCGCAACAAGATCTATGCACAAGGACCTCCAGCTGGGAGCCCATACATGAGTGTAATTAGATTGCATTAACAAACAATACGAGTCCTCTCATACTCAAAACGGAAGGGATGTGTGCTACAGCTCGATGAGAGTCCACGCAGTATTTCGTCCTCGTCTACAAACAACTGTTGCAGGTAATCTGCGACCGTCGCGTCAGCTTCTGAAGGAGGAGGGAAGGGAAGACATACAGCTCCGTCGAATCCACAAGTCTGCCAAACATCAACCCCACCGGCCCAGGAGCTGCATCCCGCACCGACGGCTTGTGCCGGCGAGGTGTAACACCCACCAGCGGCCGCAGAGCCGTTTTCGACGCAGCTGAGGCAGGTGGTGCAAGTGACCTATTCCCAATTCCAAGTTTAGTCGGAAGACTAAGGAAGCTAAAAAATGGAGACGCAGACGCACAGCACCCTCAAAACTACAAGTATCCCAAGCGGTGACGCCGCCGGCCCAGACCTGGCATCCGCTGCTGGTCGCGTTGGCAGGGGAGGTATAACATTCGCCCGAGGTGCAAAGCGGGGCTGCTTTGGGCGCGAGCGAAGAGCGCGAGAGTGAGGACGAGGAAGGTATTAGTGAACATTTGGGGTTGAGAGTAGGAGTAGGAAGGCAAGGATTCGAGTTTCATATTTCAAAGTTTTGTGGAGCTCGAGAGCGACGATCACAGCGCCCGCATGCCGATCCGTGTGGCGACCAGGCGATCCGTGTGGCCGGCCAGGGCAGCCCGTCTTAGTCTAAGAGTTTCGAGGTACGCAGAGGATCATTCTCTTGACCGGGTCGCAAAATTGGTACAGAGGTCGTGCTCGTTCCAAGTAAAGCGTGTTGACGGCGCCAATCACGACTTTCTCTTCCGAGTAGCAGAACATAAAAAATCGTCACTACAGTATGTATCTCTACCTCGTCTTCTTACTCTCCCCCTCCCCATCAACCTTATCCACATCCCCAACCAACACCTGCCCATACTCATTAATCCGCTTGGGATCAATCCGATATATCCACCTCTGATACAAGAAAATGAGGAACACCACATCGTCCCGGAAACACGCCAGGCGGTGGAGGAACGGCATCTTGATACAAAACGCAAAGAAATCGTCAACGACGGTGCCTAGCGTCTTGTAGATCATGGCTTTCATGGGCATGTGCGCTACGCTTTTGAGCTTGTAGTTGATTATGAGCTGGGGAATCAGTTGCGCCTGAAAAGAAGAGTCAAGACATGCTACATGGAAAGAGGAGAGGTAGGACGCACGAAGCCGAACATGTACACAAACGACGTGAGCGTCGAAATCACAAAGCTGTACCACCCGCGATGCGTCTCGTAGATGAGCGAATACACGGTGTAACCAGCCAACAAAGGGATGGCCACCCAGGAAACGTATTTGAAGGCGAGCTTGTCATATCTGGAGACCGAATGAGACTCGAGTACGCCCAGAACAAGGTCACTCACTCTTGGGTCTTCTTCTCGTCCTCGCTCAGGACGTGCTTGTCTGGAACGAGTATGAGATATGTTTTGATGATAAGATGAGACCCACCTTTAACTTCAATCTTATACGGCAACAACGAACCTGCTGGGGCAGGCGCGAGGCTAATGTCCACAGCTTTCGTAATCTACAACACCACTTGAGCATCCAAAAACGAGACCAAGTGGAGCGACAGTTACCTTCCAGGCCTCGATGAGGACAACCCGTCCAGACCCCGAAAAGAATCATCCAACTCGTGTTCTCATTGTTATCAATGATACAAGCAAGATGATGAACTTGCACGATCAAACATTCGTGATCATCGGCGACACATCGTACACAGACCATCCGACTCCAAAAAAAGAAACTCACCTGTGCGGACAGGACACACCGACCATTTCCTTCTTTTGTCTCCAGTGCAGGAGACGTCCAGACGGAAAACGCCCAGCATAGGCATCTCGCACCTATTGTATGGCCAATACAGCCCTTGAAACCTCCAAAAGCAAGGAGAAATCAAAACTCACCACCATGTGCAAAACACTGACGAAGCACCGTGATACCCAAGAACCACGGATTGGTCTCGAGCAACATACGCTTCACCTCATCGCTCCTGCCCGCCCCGCCCTCCTCTTTGCAGCCTCATTGAACCCGTGCGTCATGGCAGTGAAGATCTGGAACTTGAAGAACGACATGGGCTGGAAAGTAATCTGTATGGGAGCACGGGGGTCGTAGAGTTGAGCTCATGTAATGCTGGCGCAAATGCCAGAATTCATTAGAGGAAGATGATGGGCTTGTAGAAACCCTTGGTGCCCGTCTCGTCGCGCGAATTGGGAACGAGGTGGACGTCTGTGAATGATAGATTAGATTAATGTGAACGTTTGTATGCACGCCACGGTCCATGAGCGGCGGAGGAAGGGTGCTGTAGGGAACTGTATTCGCGTCCGAGACGAGCCCTAGATAACGTTCTGTGGCGCGTTAGTAGTCGGACTTGGGAAGGGTGCAGTGAGCTCACCCGGTGCACAGTGGGCCATAATCACGTCGGCCTCGACCTAAACTAGTGTCATCACCTAGACTACAGAATGGCGCTAAATTACGCACAGGTCCTCTTCCTCCTCCGTGGCATTCGGACTTGAGCCGGTTCTTCACTTTGCGGACCTTGAGTCCGGGATATACGGCGTTAGCACTAGAAGCAGTCAGTAATGCAAAGACGTAAAATGGAAGCAGACATACGCTTGCGGACGTGGTGGATATCCTCTGGCCTGAACGCCTCGTTTTGTGGTTCGGGTTGGCTCCATTTTTGGTGAGGAATATGTCTGCCCACAACGAACCGTTGTTCAGCACGCTCTGTTCAAGGCCGTCAAAAGGAAAGTTGAAAACACGGTAACGGGGGACGCACCTCAGGGAACTTGATATCATACTCGACCACGCGCGCCTCGTTCCAGTCGCCAAAGGTGATATTGTCCCAGACAAAGCTCGGGAGACCTTCATCCTGGTCCTTCCGATATCCAGGACGTCCATTTCGGTGAAAATACATCGCCGTTGGGTGACGTGGACAGGTGGACGTGCATATCGAGTGGCTGGCCTAGTGTCCATGCTGGCAGGACCTGCACCGGGGCAACGTTCTCGGATCGACTGTTGGTACCGGTGCACTTCCGTCTGCTGGCGGTTGGCGGCTGAGCAGGTTGGCATTGAAGAGATACTTGGAGGCTGCGCAGTGTCAGAGCTGGCCCAGGCAAATATTTCGAACGGCGTACAAGTTGCGAGACGGCAAAGATGATAAACGCTTGCTGAAATGTCGTTTTGGTAAGGGTACGGAAGATATGGGAGCCACGAAACGCACCTGGGCGTAACCAAACAGTTTTCCGACCGTAGATTGCTCTCCCGCCTGAGGCTGGCCTGCTGCAGGCGCGGGGGCGGCTCTTGTTGTGCCGCTGGACATGGTGGTTTTGCCCGACGTGCCTGGAAGCCGAATTTGGATCATGCCATCAAACGCGCAACTCTTTCTTCTCCTCTCACCAACACCCGACCGTCTCGCGTGGCCTGTCTCTCACACAGACCGACTGGACTATGTATGACATCAGTCGACAAAGCATTGCTGGATACTGTATCACCAAGATACCTGACAAGCAACGTTCATCGGCCCAGCTGTTGTTTCCGGTGCAGCCCCACCGCTCCATTCCAAGCGGTGTATTTTTCTACACCATGAATGGTTTGGAATGGACCCATCGTCGGAAATACTTCTTTGGTGGCGCCTCTTCAACACGCTGCGGGTTCCCATGACCATCTTAATTTTCCCTGCAATATGCTTGTCCTCCTGCGCTTGCTCCTCGGACTTGATGTGGGCATCGTCCGACGTCGGGCGCTTGCTGCTTTCATGCAGTCATTTTTTGCCGGACCTTTCCTTTATTCCGTGTATTCGTGTAGTCCACAAATTCAATGGATTTTTTTGCTCCGCGCATGAAACAAGGGCCGGGACTGATTGATACTGTTTACGGACACGGGCAATATTCAAGCGATGAATGACTTGTGACCTCGTTTGGTCCTACATACTCGACACTGGCGCCCGTGGACCTCCAATGCCGGCCCAGCCTACGCCTGCGCCTGCCTCAATGTCCGCATAACAGTAACCACCTCAGTTTTTTACCTCCAACCTGATGTGGCTCCGACACCCGATTTCACTCCCGTGCACGTCGCCGATGAGGGTATTTCAGTGGTCCGTCCCTTTGACTCCCAACTTTGCGCGTCGAGCCCTCATTTTTTTTCCTCAAAAAACAGGTCCATCCACAGGTCACTCTGAGAATCAGGACGCGCGGAGAACTCACTGCGGGACAACGGCGAGCGCGATATACATCTTTGACTTGTCTCGTGTGCCATGTTCTCGTATATCGCGTCCATCAAATCCTTTCCCCCGACACGGACACTCGGGATGGCCCTTCTGCTGCCCTCGGAAGACTGGGTTGAGCAGGATCTACTCAGTCTTCGACTGGCTGGATTGAAGTCCACAAAGACTGCCTGGTCAGCCTTCATTTGCATTTCCCTCGTTCTGTGCTCATTCTTGCAGACGGGGACGCTATTACACGCTCTGAGAAATCGCCGCAATATTCTCCCATTTTTTCAATCGCGATCCCGACGGCACCATTCACCTCCCCCCATCTCCCCAACCGACGACATCGAGGACGGGCCACAAGTTTCGTACCTTGCCGATCTGCCCCCGCTGTTCCTACCTCCTCCGTTCACCCCAGCACACCCCGTCTTTGTGCACCTCTCATCTCTCGCAAAAGCTGAATCCGACGCCCAGAGGGCCGCGGTCGAATCCTACGTGGCCAACGTAATGCGAGCTAAAAGCGCAGAACTGGCTCAGTCCGAGTCACGCCTCCGGCACCAGGTCGAAACCGTGTGGCGTCAGTTCCGCCAGGGCCTTGAGTCTGTCGAGCATTCGGATTCAGCAGCTGCCCTCGCCTCACCCCGATCACCCCGTTCCCCCGTTCCCCACTACTCTGGTAATATGGGCTCCCCCTCAAGTCCCACACGCAGCCACACGCCCGTCGAACCGCGTCCTCGATTTCGTCCCAATGCACGTGCCCCCGATCCGCCAAAATCGGCCTGCAGCCCTCTCCTCCCTCTCTGCGTCGCTCGCACATCCAGTTTCCACATCCACTGCACCGAGGAGCGCTAGCACTGCCTTCCCCCGACCGTCCGAATCTCCGCGAACGGCGGTCAGCGGCTAGCTCATCACCCTCGCGGGATCTCCACGTGCAGGAGCTTTCAGCCTCCCTCGGCGCATCCTGGACGAGGGCGCCTCTGTATTGCAATTTTCCCGCAATCACAACGAGGATATCAACACGGCAGCCAGCTTCCGTTTGTTCCAGAGCATGGAAGATATGGCACGGCACAAACAGGCCCGGGAGCGCCAATTGCAAGATCGGGAGAACGCGGAGGTGCAGGCACCAGTGGCGTCGACCTCCGCGGCGGGTCGTCCGCGGTAGCTCAGGCCGGACCGAGCACCGTGAACGGAAACGGCCAGAACCATGCGGAGAAGAATGGGCTGACGGAATCGCACGCCGACGGGGCACGCGGGGAAGGGAGCAGCGGCGGCAAGGGCAAGCAGAAGAAGGTGGTTACTTTCCAATCGCAGCCCGCCGTTGTCACCATCAAGCGCGAGGTCATGCCGAGAAGGAGGAAGGCGCGCCGGGCGCGCGATGACGGTGAAGGTATAGTTGGTTTCCCACTCCAAATCAATTTATGCTCAAAGATCTATCCAGAGATGTTCGCGATGGAGGAGGCGAATGGCCGCACCGAATCTGCGGAGGAGGGTGCGGTTATGATGTTTGTCGAACAACCTCCGCAACCGCGCGGGTCTCAGCCCCGACGGCGCAAGGAGCAGACAGATTCAACAGGGTTGCCTCAATCCTTTTCGGCATTACGTCCAGCTTCGTTGCCCGTCCCTTCTCATATTGTTAGGCGAAGTCCAACTTCTCCCGAGCCTGAGCGAGCCCAGGCTTCTATACCCGAGGAGGACGGTGATGAAGTGCCTGAGGAGAAGAGAAGGAGGAGTACAACTCGCGAGACTTGCAGATCAGGAGGCTGGTAGCGGCCGATATCCCAGTCATCGCGGGGCCTGGAGAAGGGGCAGCGATGAGCTCAAGGCGCTGGTTAGTGGTAGGAGATGAGGAAGAAGATGAAGATGAAGATGAAGATGGTCCGAGTCCTCTGCCACCACCACATCTAAACGGCCGAGGCACCCAAGCTGGGATACCCGCGCTCTGCCCATC